>JAVKPL010000986.1:0-155988 GCA_032173675.1 Gastrolobium villosum
CCCCGTAAAACCCGGCAGTAATCAGGCACATCATCCGAGTTGGGGTTCATGGTTAAACCTGGCAAATAAAAGAAGCAAGGTTACCAGCATAACCAAGGACATATCAGTCTCCAAAACAAGATAAAAACGACAAGTAAATGAAAAAGAAAAAAAAAAACAATGTTGAAAAGCATACTGGGCTGATCGCTTGCAACATAGGACTTAGCAACCAAGGACGCAGCACTCATATGACCCTGGGTACGGATATGGGTTAGCAAGGTCTTGACACTGAGCTTCTCCTCGGCAGACAAGGGCAACCTATAGTCAGCCGACTTACGAAGATAATGTTGGTGGGACCAATATAATGGGAATTTCCCCTCATCTTTTTCCCCAACAAACCACGGCTTCTCGCCGGCCTCGGCCACGACCTTGAAGTACGCGCCTTTGAAGTTTTTGAAGGAGTCACTGTATACAGAAAACAATCTCCTAGACGGCTTACTAATACGACCCCGGATGCTGGCCCAACCCTTCAACTTGGGAGGTTCAGAACCGGAGCGCGGGGTATAAATATTAAAAAAATACATAAATAGGGCAACAGAACAATTCACGGACAAGGATACGCAGAGTTGCTCGAAGGCAACAATATATGCCCATCCATTAGGGTGAATTTGAGTGGGAGCTAGAAGAAAATGGTTTAGAAGACATATTATAAAGGGGGAAAAAGGAAAGCGAATACCGATCTTTGTGATCAAATCTCGGTAAAAGAAGAAAAAGGGAGGCTCTTGCGGGTTCCGACCTGAACACACTGGCTCATCTTCCGCTGGGCAGAAGGTGTTAAAACCTATCGGGTTGCCAATGGGTAACCCGGATATTTCCTCTGTGGTCAGGGAGGATCTAAAGCTAAGGACTTCCTGGGTTACCCAGGGGAATTGCCGGCGCAGACTGACACCCACTGGGGCAGAACCTTCTTCAACTACTGCGACCTCGGCTTCCAGCTCGTGATTAGATGAGGTAGTCTCCACGTTGAGTTCTGCAGAAGGGGACTCCATAAGAACCTAGAACAGCAAGATGGGTGGATTAAAAACAATAAAAGAAGCAAGGTACACGCACCTGAGTTAAATAAACTACAGTGTGAAGAGCTCGAAGAACTATCTGAAGAGGTCATGGGAACTGAAGTTCTAAGTCCGGCATGGTGAGAACAACTGCCTAAGACTAGGTTCGCCATGAAGTCATTACCATTCCCAATAAATTGCGCGTTGAGATGAACGCAATTGAAGCATGGATTTGGATTCTGGGAAAGGGAAGTCGATAGTAGGGGCTGAACAGCGGGCGGATTCAAGGAAATTTGATCTCGGGGACCAGTGATGAGAAAGGAAGAAGACCTAGGTCTATCATCTAAGGAAAGGTTGGTGCTTGCGGGCGTACAGCCCGCGGCACGGTTAGAAAATAAGGACCGACCTCGCCTCGAGGATCGAGACCGCCCTCGACCACTGGGACGAGATCCCACTGGTGGACAGCGTCCGGAGCCAGAAACGCGACGACGACGCTCGAGCCTAGAAGCCGGCGGCCGACGTCCAAGGCTAGAAGAGGCACCTTGGCCTCGAGTCACCTCCTCCTCAGTAGCTCTAGCTTCCTCCTCTGCCAAGATTTCGTCACTCCGGCCGAAAACATGAGGACAAGTGGCCCTCCTATACTCATAAGGAATTCCCTTATCCATACTGGGAACTTTTCCAGACAAGAGCAACAAACGTAACCAGCGACAGTAAGAAAACCGAATGTAAAGAGGACGAATGCGAATGCAGACTAAATGAGGTAAAGAAAGCAACGAACATACGAATGCAAGCGACAAGCAGTAATGGAAGGCAAGGAGATAAAAAAGGTCAAGAAACCCATATCTACAGAGCAAATAACGCCAAAATACCGAACGGAGAAGGTTGATGCTTCCAGAAAACCTCGAAAAGCAACCAAATGTCACAAATCGCAAATGAAGTAACGAAAGAAGCAGAAAGGTGAAGAAAGAGGGGAAAGCGTCAGTGAAATAGGAAGAGGGGAGAAGTTCAAGAGGTATGACCCGCGAAAACGAAAAGGCAGGGGCAAAAGCGTAAATGCAAAAGCAAAAAGCACCTGACAAGACAAAACGATTGATATCTGTACAGTCGCAGTCGCATTAAATGCCAAGACGGCGCAAAGATAATCAAACGATACGCATCATGATGGTTTGAAACACGTGGAGGATGACCGCAAGATGGAAGACTGGCAAGTAAATTCATATCGGCTATACAACCGAGATGTCTCAGGTCAGATGATCAACGCAACTCGGCATCCAGATAACTCAGCCTACCGAGCTGGGGGCAACTGTTATGGGCTAGACCTAGGCCCACTCTGCACCTCGGCCCAAAATCCACACTGCACCTCGGCCAGCCACCAAACCCTAGAGCCGGGCTATATAAGGCAGGTAAGCAGAGCAGTAAGGTACACATTTCTCTAATCCCAAACACTAGATCACACACACACACCTTGAAGGCATACGCCTAGGTCAGTGTCAGTGATCCACGTTCCTCCCAGATACCTAATCTATAGGCATCTAGAGAGAAACACCCGTATCCAAGATCAATCATCCAACCTACGTTGGACACATCTGCCAACAGGCAGAACATCTTCATTCGTCAATTATGCAAATTTTCTGACCTGCCATTACTTGTAAAGTTATTTGGAGTCAGGCAAAGGCATTGTACACCAATGATACACAACGACTCTATGGTGTGTGTCAGAAATTGATGACTACCTTTGCTCCTCGGGACTTCAATTGTCTTATGTCTGAATATTTGGGGAAAGCTCAGAGTTTGCTTCATGATCTTAACGAACTTCTGTCCCTTACTGGTGATGTTACTAAGGAGCAGGAATAGTGTAATACCCTTTTTATGTTGTTCATTTTATATGGTTTACCTTCCCATTTGTCTGTCAATCAGGATCAAATTTTGGTATTTGCTACAGTTCCTACATTGGATTCTGTGATGTCTACCTTGCTTAGGATTCCACCTAAGCCATCTACATCATCAGCACCTCCTATGACCCATGTACCTCCAGTTGACACCGTTAACTCCTCTACCCTTGTTGCTCAGGGTTATGGTTGTGGACATAAACCCTCTAAGGGAAAGCATAGAAAGCTACTATGCCCTCATTGTCATCAAACCAATCATACTGTTGACCATTGTTGGAAGCTCCACGGAAAGTCACCTCAACCTCCTCAGAATGCTCATGCTACTCAGGCTTCCTCTAGTACTCCTACTCCATGGTTACCTTCCGATGCGCAACCTCCGGTCACTTTTTTTAATGAATTTGTGACTTGGTGGTATGAGAAGCAAGCATAAGGTCCTACTGCATCCATTACTCCTACTGATAATTCTTTTGCTCAAATCTCTCAATTACACTCTCTAGGCCCTTGGACTCTTGATTCTGGGGCTTCTAATCACATTTCCAGTAATAAGTCCTTATTCACTTCCCTTTGTAACATAGGTTCATTTCCTACTATTACTATAGCCAATGGGTCTCTAGTCTAATCCTGTGGGATTAGCACGGTTCATCTTTTACCTCATTTATCTCTGGATCTTGTTCTTTATGTTCCAAATTCTCCTTTTAACTTACTTTCTATTAGTCATTTGACAAAATCCATTGATTGTGTTGTTTCTTTTACTAAAACCTCTATCATCTTTCAGGATCAGAGTTCGGGGAAGGAGATTACCAAAGGATATGAGTCTCATGGCCTTTATAAACTTTTCCTTCTTCAACCTGCTCCACCGTGGATTCTGCTCTTACTATATATGCTTGTCTAGGTCATCGAAGTCTTGTAAGGCTTTAGAAGATGGTTCCACATTTATCGTCTCTCTAGTTTAAATTGTAAGTCTTGTCAGTTTGTGAAACATACTCGTAGTACGTTCCCAAGTCGTCAAGCTTTGTCCCCTTTGTCTGTGGTCTACTCTGATATTTGTGGACCAAGTCGTCATTTTTCTACTTTAGGATTTAAGTACTTTGTTACTTTTATTGATGATTATTCTAGATGTACTTGGTTATTTTTAATGAAAAATCATTCTGAGTTATTTTCTATTTTCTAGCTATTTTATAATGAAATAAAAACACAATTTGGTATTCCTATTCGCACTTTTCGTTGTGATAATGCGTGTGAGTATTTATCTCATCAGTTTCAACATCTTTTTTCATCTCATGGCATTCTTCATCAAACATCTTGCCCTCGTACACCCCAACAAAATGGTGTAGCCAAGCGCAAGAACAGTCATCTTGTTGAAACTACTCGTGCTTTATTAGTTGATGGCAATGTTCCCTTCAAATTCTTGGGTGATGTTATACTCCCTGCATGCTATCTCATTAATCACATGCCCTCATCTATTCTTCCTCACCAGGTACCTCACTCTATTTTGTTTCCCTATCAAGTTTTATATCCTTTGACCCCACATGTGTTTGGTTCTATGTGTTTTGTTCATCATCTCGGTCCAGACCTGGATAAACAAGCTCCCAAGTCTCATAAATGTATTTTTTTGGGTTATCCTCGATCTCAAAAGGGTTATCATTGCTACTCTCCAACTTTGCATCGATACTTTATCTCGGTTGATGTTTCATTTTTTGAATGAGTTTCCTTCTTTGGCTCTTCTACTACTCTTGTGAACACTGATTCTGTTCAGTCATCTCTCCCCGTCGACTCCTTTGAATACCTTACTTCATTACCATCCATGTTTCTGACTCTCTTTCTATCACCTCTTCTCCTGATGAGTACAAAATAGTTTTTCAGATGTTTCTGTGGGCTCACATCCGAATGCATCTCCTCCCTCAGCTTTGGTCCCATCTTCAGCTAGTGACCTTCCTATTGCTCTTCGTAAGGTACTCGTGATACTCGCCCTCTGGCCAGGTATACAGTTAATATTAGTTACCATTGTCTTTCTCCATCATATTATGCATGTCTTTCCACTTTGTCTTCTATGTCTATTCCCAAGACTACAGGTTAAATTTAATTAGGGAAAGTTAATAATGTTTATAAATTAATAAACAAAAACTAAGATGTGAGAATCTAAAAAAAAAATGCCCACTCACTTATTACATTTTGGCTAAGTTAAAATGAAAACTGAAAAAAGAAAAAAAGAAAAATTTACTTAAAAAAAATAGATTAGACTAAGGCTCTGTTTGATTTCTATTTTGGAAAACAACTTTGTAGTTTTCAGAACAAAAAAAAAAGCTCGTTTGGTAAGACCTGTTTTGTAAAAAATGTTTTGAAAGCTATAACTGTTTTTTTGTTTTTCAAATCAAATTTAGAGAACATGTATGAGTTGTTTTTGTTTTCTGTTTTGGTTTTTAACTTTCAAAAAGAAAAAAATATAGAAAACAAATGTTTTCGTAACTATTTGACAAAACAGTTTTAAGAGCAAAAAAACCAGAACACAATCAAACAGACCCTAAACCTATATAATGCTGAAAACAGGATCTTCGTTCTATTCTCGAAGAACGTATATCATCTCGCTCATTTTAATTAAAAAAATTAAAATAAATCATATCTCTTAGTCAGGTTCTAAAATGCTTCTATGTGAAATTGCATCCTTTCTCAGTTGGCGATTTGCGGTCATGCAGGCTTGGTTTATGGTGGTTGGCTATGTTGCACCGAAATCGATATGGGATATGGAATACGACACGACAGGACACGATATTTCGACACTTTAATTCTAAAAAATGTCAAATTTTGACACGTTAGGACACATTTTGATATTATATAATAATTTTAATTTATGCAATGTATATCATATTTAATATTTAATAATTTAATAAAAAAATAAAGCTAAACTTATAATACCCATCAATTTTGCAAAGAAACATAAGATATCTCAAATGTTTATATTAAACTCAATAAAATAGTAATCCTAATCCAACGAATCTAATATTTGAAACTTAAAATGCAACTCAACGTAACCTTTAAATCTTTTTTGAATCTTTGCAACAAGAATGAGAGTGTCGGTGAGTGTTGGGAAGTGTCGGACACGACACGACAATAATTTTAAAGTGTCATTGCTTCATAAGTGGTTGGAATGTATATTTAGAAGGATAAAATGTGTATCATTTTAAAGGATGTAAAATTGTGTCATTTGAAGTGAGAGAAATAGATGGATCATAGGGAAGAGAGAGTGGACAAAAAAAAATGTGTGGGTCCCACTTCTTTATAAGAGTGAAATGATATAAGTTGTGTCATTTAAAAGGATAAATATTTTCCCTATTTAAAATGGTGAGGTAATTAATTTCTAATATTATTTCCTTCAAACTCTCCGATCGGAGGAACTTAAATTTTAAGAACAAAAAAAGTTTTAGAGAGTTTTGTGAAAAATTTTGATTCCTTTCTCTCACTTTTTTAAACTTATAAATAAGAAAAGAGATAAATAAAATCTTCTTCTCCCTTTCTTTTCCCTCCTAAAACTAACTCTCACACAAGACCTTAGGGGACGTGTTGCAAACCCAATTGGGTTACCCTCTATAGATCCACTACACCAAGGCTGTAACACGAGTCGGGCCACTAGGAAGGTTTCTAGGCCCAAACACTTTAGTGACTTCGTAATGGGCTGATGTCAATTGTAATTCCAGGAACATGTGTCAATTGTAAACCCAATTGATAAACCATACTTTGGTAAATCAGAAGATAAATAGAAAACAAAAAAGGAGAAAAATAGAAAATTGTTGGACAAAACTTTCTCTATTTCAATTTATCTCTCTTCTAACTAACTTCTCTCTACGTTCTTCTTCTTTCTCCTTCAATCCGGTGCTTTCATTGCTGCATCTCCTCCTATGGCTGATAACACTAGGATGAGGGATATTCAAAACCAAATTAATGAACTCTGTCAGCAGCTTCAGGCTACGGAGAATCGGATCTAAACAACTGAGGATACTACCACACAACAATTTACTGCTTGGGAAATGGCCCATGATAGACGCTTCAATGCAATTGAGATTCAGCAGAACGAACTTTTTGATGACATAAGGACCGATATGGAAAGACATATTCAGCAGCAAAACAACAATGGCATGGTTCATCACCGTGGCCCTCAACATGGTATATTGGGTCCAGGTCCAGGGGGACGTTCACCACGGCTAGATCTTTCAAGGTTTTCCTCATGCGATCTGAATCGCTAGCTTTTTGCTGTTGAACGTTACTTTTTATATTACCAAACCTTGAACCAGACAAGCTACTATTAGCTTCATTTCATCTGGATGATCCAGATGCAATTTGGTTTCAAGGCATGTCCCGTGATGGTATCATTACCACGTGGAATGCTTTTGTGCTGGCCTTGCACCAATGTTTCGGCCCTACAGAATTTGAAGACCCAGCTTCAATTCTGGCCAAATTACAACAAACGTCCACTATCCAAGATTACCAAACTTCTTTTGAACGTCTCTCTAGTAGAGTACCAGGGTTATCTCCTGCTCTCACCAAGAGCATGTTCATTTCTGATCTTAAACCCAGAATTCGCAGTTCCATTATTCCCCATAGACCTGTGGATGTACACCAGCCTTTCTCCCTTGCCCGTGTCTATGAAGACCAAATCAATTTGGAGAGGTCTTTTAAGCCATGGATCCCCAAAGCCAATTCAACCACACCAGCATCGACCAGCACGACTCCATCTCAAGTTCAACAGGTTTCACCCATCGCTGCAATTCCAATTAAAAGATTATCCCCAGCAGAAATGCAGGCAAAAAGAGAGAAAAATATTTGTTTTAATTGTGAGGAAAAATATACCTTTGGGCATAAATGCAAGAATAAACCTGATTTGTTATACATGGAGGGCATTTAATATGACATGGTTGATTCTGTACCTACTGATGATATTGAACTGCCACTGGAAAAGGCAGATTCCCCAACCATCCCTCCCGAAATTAGCTTTCAGGCGTTATTTGGCCATCGGAACTCGCGATCTTTTAGACTACAAGGTACCATTTCTGGTCATTCACTTCAGGTGCTCATTGATGGCAGCAGTACATATAACTTCATCACCCCTAGAATGTCTTATTTCCTCCACTTAACACTCCAAGCCATTCCTCCCTTCACAGTCCAAGTAGGAAATGGAGACACCTTACTCTGTTCTGCGAAACGCACAGCCATTCCTCTGCTACTGCAAACTGAAATACTCAGTGTGGATTTATTCGTCATTGATCTCAAAGGAGCTGACATTGTCCTTGGAGTGCAATGGTTAGCCATATTGGGCCCCATTCTCACTGATTACCACCACCTCACAATGTCCTTTACTCATGGTAAGTCCAAGGTGTCACTCCAGGGTGCCCTTACACTTGACCCTGCTGAAATATCACCAGCACAACTTCATCGGTTGGTGGCTCAGAATTCTGTGTCTTCGTGCCATATGTGTTTCACCACAGTATCACCAAATCTCAATTCCCCTGTCCCTTCTAATACCATCCAGCAACGCATTTCATCAACCGAGGACCAATCCATTCAACAGTTACTCCAGGACTATAGTGATGTTTTCACTACATCCTCTTCCTTGCCACCAAATAGAACCTATAAGCATAAGATTGTCTCCAATTCAGGTTCGCCCTTACCGTTTTTGGTAAAAGAGATGATTGCAGGAGAACTGATCCGAGCTAGTCATTCTTCTTTTAGTTCACTAGTTTTAATAGTCAAAAAGAAAGATGGAACCTAGCGCTTTTGTGTCGACTACAGGGCGTTGAACGCAGTCACAGTGAAGGATAAGTTTCCCATTCCAACGATTGATGAGTTGTTGGACGAGTTGCACGGGGATACCATATTTTCTAAGCTGGACTTGCGTTCTGGCTACCACCAGATATTAATGGATCCTTCGGATATACATAAGACAGCCTTTCGCACACACCAAGGGCATTATGAGTTTGTAGTCATGCCTTTCGGCTTATCCAATGCACCATCCACTATCCAAGCCACCATGAATGAGGTCTTTTCTGACTTTCTTCGCCGCTTTGTAGTAAATTTTTTTGATGATATTCTTGTATACAGTGCCTCATTACAGGATCATGTTCACCACTTATTCCAAGTTCTCCACACACTGCGAAGTAATTCCCTATATGCCAAGCTCTCCAATTGCTCCTTTGCCTTGCCTTCAATCCAATTTTTGGGGCACATCATATCCGGACAGGGAGTTGCACCCGATCCCCAGAAAATTCAAGCCATTGTAGAGTGGCCTTTACCATCATCACAGACACATGTCAGTGCATTTTTGGGTCTCTCCGGCTATTATAGACGTTTCATCAAACACTATGCTCTGATTGCGGCTCCCTTATCCGATTTATTGAGGAAAATAGGCTTTAATTGGTCCACAGCAGCAACCGAGGCTTTTCATCATTTAAAGGAATTGATGACAACAGCTCCTATTCTGGCTCTTCCGGATTTTTCAATGCCATTTATTATTGAGACAGACGCATCCGACATTGGTATAGGGGCTGTGCTCCTTAACAGGACCACCCCATAGCTTTCTTCAGCAAGAAACTGTCACCTACAATGCGAAATAAGTCTACTTATGTGCGTGAAATGTTTGCTATTTCAGAAGCAGTAGAAAAGTGGAGACAATACTTACTGGGATCTCAGTTCAACATTAGGACTGACCACAAAAGTCTTCACCACCTTTTGTCTCAAGTGGTCCAGACACCAGAACAACAACTATTTTTGGCTAAGTTGTTAGGTTTTAATTTCACCATCCAGTATAAATCGGGTAAGACCAATGTTGTGGCCGATGCCCTTTCCAGACTTCTAGAGGAGCAACCAGCTGACTCATCCTCACAGTTAGCTGTCCTTTCGGGCCCCTCTTCCAACTATGCCACCATTCTGTAAACAGAACTACAACAGGATCCATATGCAGCCCAAGTTCTCCAGGCTATTCAAAAGAACCCGAATTCTTGGCCAAAATGGCGGGTCCAAGGCAATTTACTCTTCTATAACAACATAATCTTTATTCCTAAAGGGTTCGGTTTAATTCCCCAGCTGCTACATGAGATGCATTCATCTATACAAGGAGGTCACTCTGGTTTTCATGCCACATTGCACCGAATTTCCTGCACATTCACATGGAAAGGGATCAGAAATGATGTTAAACAATTCGTTTTGAAATTGTAGTGTGTGCCAAAAGATCAAACCTCAAAATCATGCTCCTTATGGGTTACTACAACCCATCACTCCACCTGATTCCCTGGGACTGACTTGTCCATGGATTTTACCACCCACTTACCCCTTTCCAATGGCTTCACATCTATATTGGTGGTAGTTGATCGCTTCTCCAAGGGAGGCCACTTCACGGCATTGCCTTCCGATTATACAACTGCTCATGTTGCTAAGGTTTTCTGGGATTCAGTCGGCAAATTACATGGGTTCCCTCGCACCATAATTTCTGATCGCGATCCCCTCTTCTTGAGCACCTTCTAGTGAACTTTGTTTCACCTCCAAGGCACGTCTCTGCATTATAGCACGACATATCACCCCCAATCAGATGGAAAAATTGAGCGGGTCAACCGGTGCTTACAACAATAACTCAGGGCTTTTACTCATACACACCCCAAGCTCTAGTCCAAATATTTGAGTTTTGCTGAGTTTCACTTCAATACTGTCTTCAATAGGTCAACGGGTCTCACTCTATTTGAGATCACTTTTGGCCGCAAACCACCGAACCTCATGGCTTATACATTCGGCTCTTTAGCCGTCGAGGCCATCGATGCTGATTTATCTACCAGATCCCAGATACCCTGAAAGATAATTTATTCAAGTCCCAAAATGCCATGAAGGCGTATGTAGATCGCAAGAGAAAAGAGAAGACCTTTAATGTTGGCGACTGGGTTTTGTTGCGTTTACAACCCCACCGGCAGCTTTCCTTGGCCCATCGCTCTTCACAGAAACTCGCTCAATGTTTTTATGGCCCCTATTAGATAACCGAACAGATCGGTCAAGTTTCTTACCGCCTGTGTCTACCGGAGGACGCGAGAATCCATAATGTCTTCCATATATCCCTCTTACGACCTTATCATGCCGAACACAGTACCCCACACCACCCTTTGCCACCGACAGCGTCGACTGAGCTTCCTTTCCACCGCCCACTAGCTATACTCAGTCACCACTCCATTTGGCATCAGGGCCAGGAGGTGCCTCAGGTTGCACCTGGGAAGATGAATTTAAAGTGACCACTGCTTTATCCGGATCTTCCAAGACTTCCCCTTCAACGAAGTCTTCCTCTATCCTAGCTCACGGTCTTGTCTCGCCAACCCCACACGTGGATACTTCACCTACTGTTGTCACATCTTCCTCTATGCCACACTTACTAGCTCCACAGTGGACTCCAACTGGACCACAACACGTCCTACAAGATGTCACGCCTGCTACCGTTGATCATTCATCATCACACGGTCCTTTAAACATCGCGAACGATGTTGAATCTCTAGAGGGGAGGATTGTTGCAAACCCAATTGGGTTACCCTCTATAGATCCACTACACCAGGCTGTAACACGAGTCAGGCCACTAGGAAGGTTTCTAGGCCCAAACACTTTAGTGACTTCGTAATGGGCTGATGTCAATTGTAATTCCAGGAACATGTGTCAATTGTAAACCCAATTGATAAACCATACTTTGGTAAATCAAAAGATAAATAGAAAACAAACAAAGGAGAAAAACAAAAAATTGATGGACAAAACTTTCTCTCTTTCAATTTCTCTTTCTTCTAACTAACTTCTCTCTACGTTCTTCTTCTTTCTCCTTCAAGAAGTTTGATGCACAACTTTTTTAGGATTCCCTGGAAACTGAGTGTGGTAATCCAATAAGATCATATTTAGTAAAAGATTTAAAAAAAAAATCGCAAAAGTGATTCTTTTCCTGATATTCTGTTTTGTGTGTATTCTCCAAACTAAAATATCACTGCAAAATATCACCCATTGGATTCCCATGGGGTAGGAAAATCACACAAGTTTCCGTGGCCAGCTCTTTACCGCTTTGTGCGCTCACGCGGGCGAGGGACTAGTCTCATGACTATTGGCTGTGGGGATACCCGGATGTAATCCAAAAAAAAAATCACACAAGATTTCCCATTATTGGTTGCCCTTGTTGTCAAGGAGGATGCAATTAACATATGTCAATATTGTTGGCTGCTGGAAATCGCCGTGCTCCATACACCAGTATCACACCATTTTTTTTTCTCAAATTTTCTGGTATTTCGCTTTGAATCACCTTGCTCCATAAAATTGGTGCTCCATACACCAGTATCACCTACCAAATTTTTCATTCTCTTCTTCCACAAGTTAAGACACAAAAAAAGAAAGACAGAGAGTTGAGAGAGAAGAAAAAAAAAACTGAATAAAAAAAAATTTAAAGGTTAATTTTGTAAATTCGTTTCACAATCCCAATAATATTTTATAATCAACTAAATATAGTATAGGAAAATTGATCCAATATTTTTGAAATTTTTTTGATATACCAAATAAATTTTTGATAACATTTCGACAAATTTATTTTTTCACCATAATTCTGGATATCATAATTTCAGAATAAATTTTTTCTTTCTCCTCTAGCTAATGCTCTTATGTGAAAAAAAATTAAAATTATTAGGAAACAGAGATTGAGTATTTTATTCACTCACGTTTCATAGAAGTGTAAAACTTTTTCTAAAACAATTACAATCCCAAGATTGTGTTTTACACACACAAATCTCAACTTATAATACTACACCCAAAACCGATTATATTTTAGAAGAGAATGATATTCTCATTACCAAAATTTTCCACTACCAACTAGTATTTTAAAACTCCTCCCCACCTCCCGGGTTGACCCGGGTCAACCCTGACTCCTCCCCTTTGAGGGTCGGGGTCGCTAGTTGGACCCTATATGCACATCCACCACTTCGACCCCCAAAACCCGGCTGGGTTTCAATGACTCCCGGGTCAGAGGGGTCAAAGAGGGTCACTGCATGTTTTTTTTTTAAAATTCCATGAAACAACGTCATTTTATTAAAAAATAAAATAAAAATGCTTGCAAACCTAAATCTAATGGTTCTTTTCTCTCCCGGCGATCTAAATTTGTGGTATCTTGATACTTGGGTATCATTAGAATATTAGTTTTGTATTTTGGAATCTCGATACTTTAATCAGGTTGTGTAATATTGACTTGTGGTTTGGATTGGTGAATTAAGTTAAGTATATTTTGAATTTTTGATTATTGGTGATTTGATTTTTAATATTTTCATATAAGATATATATATATATATATATATATATATATATATATATATATATATATACACATATATATATATATATATATATATATATATATATATATATATATATATATAAGACCGGATCAATGTAGTGACCTGTGACACCCGGTCGAACCCGTGACCCTTGACCTCGGTCGAATCAATTGTCGGGTTGGGTTTTTAAACACCGCTACCAACCTACTCTACCTATTTAATTATCATTATATTAATATTTTCTCCCTCCTCAATTTTTATGGTACGATGGGTAATAAGATAATATTGAAAAAAATTTCATAGAATATCTTCACTCTTCTTACAAATCCCACATTACGCGAAAATATTCCCTGATTTGTCATACCAAAATACCCTATTTTGTGTGGTTCAGCAACAAATCCATTTGCTTAGAAAGTCTCCTCCACCTTCTCTCCCACACCCTCTCTTCCCTTCGTCAATTCCCCACTCCTCCACCGCAGCATCACCCCAAAGCTTCCAACTTCGCCGCCTCCATGCGCCAGCTCCTCCATGACTACGCCTGGGACCCCGATCCAGCACCCGACGACACTTATAATTCGGTTGTTGTTCCTCACAATTTGGTACTTTTGTTCTCGCCCATGTTTCAATCTTTCCAGCGTCTATCTGCGTTTCTTGATGTCAACGCTGGTGATGAGTCGTTGCGAAATGTGACTTCTTTTTGTGAGAGGCTTTCTGGGTTTTTTGGGAGTGTGAGTCGTTTGTTTGATTCCAGTTATATTCATTTAAGTTGGGTTAGTATTAGTGTTGGCTTTGGATTTGAGAATGATGAGGTTAGAAACATTCGTGGGTTGTTTGAGACTGGTGCTGGGAAATTGGGTTGGGGGGTTTTTGCTCTGTTCATTCCAAGATTGGGATTTCTTGGGAACCTCTTCTTCGGGTAAATCATTGTTCTTCTAAGAAAGTTCAAGTGCAATTAAGTCTTCCACCATTTTTTTAAGACCAATATCTTCCTTTGAATAAATGTTTCAAACCCAGAACATTGAAAGGGAAAACGAAAACAAAATAAGAAACGGGGAAAAAATCTCAAAACGTTAGCAGAAATGAACGATGAATAAAAAATTGAGGTCCAATAAAAAATATATTTGAGGGTTAAGGTTAATTTTGTATAATATTAGAAAAATTGACTTAATGTTTTTGGAAATATTTTACCATACTAAATAATTTTTTCTAATTGACTTAATGTTTCTGAAAATATTTTATGATACCAAATAATTTTTTAGTAATATTTTTGAAAAATTTATTTTCCAACCATATTTAAGAATTGTAATTTCCGGGATAAAAAAAATATGCCAATGAAGGAGGGATGAATTTGTAGCTAGCTGATTAATAAATAACGAAATTCTATTTAAAGAAACACAAAAAGTCACCGCTCTTCCGCCGTTACATTCTCCCATGAATGTAGACATGTTAATATTGTCATTATGAATACTCGAACGCACGGCGGAAAAGATCTTCACCCACTTCAAATTAAATTTATCTTTAATAATAATTATGTTCTAGGAAAAGTGATTCTAGTATGTTATAGAGATTCGTTTTACGTGTCAGAGTTTTTTTTGTGTTGAGGGCGCCACAAAAAATATTGTGAGTGTAGGAAATTTTTTGTGATCATGTTAAATGATAGATGATAAATTCTTATCTTAATAACATAAAAAAGTTACATGGAAAGTTGTGAGAGATTTATTTGTACGGTGTATCCAATGCATTATGTATTATATAAGGGTTTTATGAGAGTTATGTTATAGGAAAAGTGATTGTATTATGTTATAGAGATTCGTTTTGCGTGTCGGAATTTTTTTTGCTGCGGGCCCCACAAAATATTGTGTGTGTAGGAAATTTTTTGTGATCATGTTAAATAATAGATGATAAACCCATTATATAATAAGGTTTTATAAGAGTTATATTGTAAGAAGATTGATTGTGTAATGTTATAGAGATTCATTTTGCATGTCTTAAATTTTTTTTGCTTCAAAAAGTGTGGGCCCCATAAAATATTATGTGTGTAAGAATTTTTTTTATGTAATGTTAAATAATGAACAGAAATCCCTTATATAATATATAATATTTTTTACGTAGTGAATTCCATATCGGGTTATGTGAAGGAAAAAAAAAATATATAGTAAAACACGGCAACAACTACTCCCTCATATAATATATCCAATGCGATGTTTGACTTTGGACAAGCCTTATATTGAAAGCAACTTTGGCACTTGCAGTCACCTTCGAAGTATCCTTTGCTGCAAGAAAGCTTCTACCCACAACACAGATAGAGAGAGAGAATGGATTTCAGTGAGTTGAGTACAGTGTTGGATGAAGTGGAAGTGGTGGATGCTCATGCCCACAACATAGTTTCACTTGACTCTAACTTAGCTTTTATCCATGCCTTTTCTGAAGCTTATGGTGATGCTATTACTTTCTCATCACACTCTCTCTCCTTCAAGGTAACTTCTTCTTCCTATGCTTGTTTTTTAACTTGTTGGTCAATCACCCTTTGCTGTCTCCAACTTTTGCTTAGTTTTTGACTTTGGGGATTCAACAATATTGCATTTAGTTGACCATTTTTGGGATTTCACGTTTTACTTGATTCTTTAGGAGGATTAGATTCTGCAGTCACGGTAATGAACAAATAAAAGAATACTCTAATTTGGTTACCTGAGCTATGCATTTCATGAATGATAAACTGGAAGTTAAGTCGAAGAAAGCAAATTTTCTTTTCTCTATTAGAGTATTCTTTTAGAGAACTCAATGGGAAGCTTGTTTGCCGTGGTGTGTCAGGTCGCGGGTTCGAATCAGTCTCTCTGCAAGAAGCAGGGGAAAGGCTGCCTAGAATATTCCCTTCCCCAGACACTCACGAAGTGGGTATTTGAACTGGGTCGGCCTTTTTTTTTATTAATCGATTCTTGAATATTTTCCACCAAACTGTTAACCGTAAATACATTTTGTGTTGAGTTCTACTGTCACAGTTACATTTCTTGTTTTTCTGTTTATACAGATGACCATACATATAATTCATTGTGTTTTAAACTTACTGTGTTATGTGTTGCTTAAGAATGCAAAATCTTCAAGTTCTTCAACCTATATTGGCCAAAATGTTATCCTTTAGATTTATTTTTTGAAGAACTTTCAGTATTTTCTGTCTGGAATCTTATTATGACAGCTTATTATGTAATGTCAGAGAAATTTAAGAGATATTGCTGAGCTGTATGGATCGGAGTTATCTTTGCAAGGTGTTGAAGAATACCGT
Organism: Gastrolobium villosum; assembly: GCA_032173675.1. Lineage (NCBI taxonomy): Eukaryota > Viridiplantae > Streptophyta > Magnoliopsida > Fabales > Fabaceae > Gastrolobium > Gastrolobium villosum. The sequence goes on from JAVKPL010000986.1 coordinate 16,514, forward strand.
AGAGTCTCTGGAATGCAATCCATCTGCTCAACATGTTTCAAAGCTGCAAGAATCTCTGCCATACTCATTGATGATGGATTAGAATTGGACAAAAAGCATGATATAGAATGGCATAGGGATTTTGCACCCGTTATTGGTAGAATCTTGAGAATTGAACGGGTGGCCGAGAAAATTCTTGATGAAGTGAGATACTTCCCATGATTATTAGACTTCTTTTATTATTTTAGATGCTTTATTGTTCATTTTGTTTTGCTTGTTTTGGTAATTATGTCATCTACATAGTTCGCTCTTTTTTTTTGGGTTATGTTTTTTCTTTGCTGGCTGAAATTCCAGTATTTCATGAAAAAATTCCATTGTGGTATGTATTTAATATCTTAGTTAATTCCACATTAATATTTATGCAGGCAAAGAGAATAATATATTCAAATCCCTTCTGTAGTGTTGCAGCTAGAAGGATAGGCATTCTAAATTTGAGACATCTGTGTAACTGTGTTACTTCCTCTTTGTGCAAGCACCATATAAGATTAAAAAAATATAAACATTTGTGTTGTGCAAGGTCCATTCTAAATGTGTGCATTTTATTCCAACATAAATGTTTGAATTTCTGATGCATGACCTATCTGAAAATATTCTGTTATGTATAGATTCCTCAGTCTTTGTTAAGTAATAAAATTTTAAGCAACTGTAGAGATTGCATCCTTCTATTTGCAATTGTATTCATGTTCTCCCTCTAAGCCATTCACCAACTTTTCTATTTATGTTATCTTGCATTTATATCTGGTTCTACCTGAAGGATTTGCCAGATGGATCTTCTTGGACAGTGGATTCGTTTACTAAAGCATTTGTCTCCAAGTTGAAATCATATCCTTTATATGTTTATCTCTCTCACTCTCCACACACAGACAGATTAAGTTCTTAGCTTTATAAAGATATTCAATGTTTTATCTGGGTTCCTTAGCATTACTGTTACAGTTGCTGGTTTACTGTTACAGTTGCTGGTGAGATTGTTAGCCTGAAAAGCATAGCTGCATACCGCAGCGGCCTAGAAATCAATACAAATGTGACTAAAAATGATGCTGAGGAGGGTCTCAGACAGGTGTTAATTGGTGAGTAGAGTATGCAAATCGGTTTTAATATGATCTGTTTTAGGGTATTCTTACTCATCATTCTATACTTTCAGCTGGGAAGCCTGTCCGTATAGCAAACAAAAATCTTATTGACTACATCTTCTTGCAAAGTTTGGAAGTTGCTCAACTCCATGACTTGCCAATGCAGATACACACAGGGTAATGGATGGTTTTAATTGTCTGATTTTCTTCATGATTATACCTCTTACTTTTAACTTTCCTTTCTGTAACTAGCTTTGGGGATAAAGATTTGGATATGCGACTGTCCAATCCTCTTCATCTCCGTGCTGTTCTTGAGGACAAGAGATATTCAAAGTCTCGGATTGTTCTTCTACATGCATCCTATCCATTCTCAAGGGAAGCATCATATCTAGCTTCTGTTTACTCCCAGGCAAACATTTTATAACTCACTGACTTGTATTAGTAGATTTGAATTTGGATTAAAAGTTCACTCACAGATATCAAAATCTTCTCCTTCAGGTTTACCTTGATTTTGGGTTGGCAATTCCAAAGCTTAGTGTACATGGAATGATTTCTTCAGTGAAAGAGCTATTAGAGCTGGCTCCATTAAACAAGGTGATAAATTCAAAGTTAAATTTTTGACCATTTGTTAGATTTCCTTACTTTTTTTGTTTTGACTTCTGGTGTCATGACATTTAATGTCTCACAAGAATAAACTCTGCATTGCAGGTGATGTTTAGTAGTGATGGCTATGCATTTCCTGAAACCTTCTATTTAGGTTGGTTAACATCTGTTATGTCAGTTAAATTTAAAGATTATACTTAAGTGCTTTGTTATGGTTGTTTCAGTTTCTCATGTTTTTCTTCTCTTGTACATAACCAACTTGAAGTGTATCTTGTTCCTTTTGTCATGAAATATATGTTGTTTTCTTTTCTTCCTTGATATTTACACCTGAATACCTGACTCTTGAAATTTATCCGACACCTAAGCCGACCAGTTTATTGCCAAAACATAGTTAATTGTCTATCACGTTAGATAAAAATGTGGAAATATTGAAATTCTTGTAAGAAAAATAAGTGTTACAACAGTTTTTTGTTGCTTTCACTCTGTTTAAAAACTTCCACCTCTGTGTTCTCATATAGGGTGTGAAGATTACTGGTCAAAATCATGATTTTTGCTTTCACAGGTGCAAAGAAGTCTCGCGAAGTTGTTTTCTCTGTCCTGCGTGATGCATGCATTGATGGTGACCTTTCAATTCCTGAGGCTGTGGAAGCTGCAAAAGATATCTTTGCACGAAATGCAATCCACTTCTATAAGATTAGTTCAGCTAACAGTGTTGTTAGTTCACATAATAGTTTACCACAAAAGTTGAATAACGGCTTGGAGACTGATGTTTCACTTGTTCGTATCATATGGGTTGATAATTCAGGACAGCACAGATGCCGTGTGAGTTTCCTTTAAGCTTGTTTCTTTTTTTTCATCATTATGCATATTGTTTGTAGCTCCAAACTTGTCATCTGTGAACCTTGGAGGAAAATTCAGAAAAATGTTTACTTCTTGGTATAGAATGTTCTAGTGGTAGAAGTGTAGAACACTTCTCTATTCTCATTACAATTTGAATCAAATTAAATTACAAGGTTCTCATGTCAACATGCTGTATACTGTAAATTGCATTTTATTTAATATATATTCGTACGGGAAATAAAAATGATGAAACCGACCAAGATTATGGTTGCATCCCTCTTTCCTTGTGCACTTTCTGGGAGTGAGAACTTATGTCTTCAGGCACTTTTGTGTCAGGCTGTCCAGGCCCGTAAAAGGTCAATGCAGGAAGTTTAAGGGATTCTTATCTTTTTATCATATTCTGAGATGCTGTCAAATTTTGTTTCAGGTTGTTCCTAGAAAGCATTTCAACAATGTTGTTACGAAGAATGGGGTTGGTTTAGCATTCGCGATTATGGCAGTACCTTCTTTTGTGGATGGACCTGCAGATGGGTCTGGTATAACTTCGGTTGGTGAAACAAGATTAATACCTGATTTGTCTACTAAAAGGAGAATTCCTTGGTACATAGTGTCTCTTTCTTAAGAGGATATTCTAAGATTTCATAATTTCAACTTGTTTTGCAATTGATTTTCAAGTTTACAGACACAATAATTTTTTAACTTTCTGATATTTTTCATCAAAATAAAGATGAAAACCTTAATGAAATTCTGTCTTCCTTGACAGAAATCATTTTAAGGTGTAGGATTTTTTGTCTACAGAAGTATCTTCTGAAGAAGATATTTACACTGATGCAACTCTCTTCTGTGATAGGAACAAGCAAGAGGAAATGGTTTTGGCTGATATGCAAGTTAAACCTGGTGAAGCATGGGAATATTGCTCAAGAGAGGCCTTAAGAAGAGTTTGCAAAATTCTGAAAGATGAATTTGAATTGGTATGTTGCAGAGCTTGTCTTATCTGAAAGTACTGTGATGTTTAACTTTTAGTTTGCTTCCAGGAAATGAATGCTGGATTTGAGAATGAGTTTTATCTCTTGAAGAGCATAACAAGGTATGAGATACGATATTATCTTGTGATCTGAATTGTGTAATTTACCATGGCAATTAGTTAAAAATGTGAAGAAAAAAAAAATGACCATTCAGGGAAGGGAAAGAAGAATGGGTACCATTTGACTTTAGTCATTACTGCTCCTCATCAGCATTTGATGCTGCTTCCTCCATATTTCAAGAAGTTTCTGCTGCTCTTCTTTCCTTGGGCATTTCAGTAGAACAGGTAAAAAGGAGTTTATAACATGACCAATTGTAAATGAGAGATAAGATAATGGCTTTGTTTGATTTTCATTTGATTCATTCTTATCCTTTGAAAACTTCTTTCACATAAATAAGATCAGATAAGGTTCAAAAGTAGTTTGAAACTAAACCTAATTACATTCTTTAACCAGAAGTCATGATGATTAACAGGACACTCCGAAAACTGAACATTCATAAAACTGAATGTAAGCATTGAAAAACACAACAAACATGAATCATTTAAGTTTTTATGCATGACCAAGGACCCTAAAAGGATCATCCTCATGAGTCATGATCATGTTTGAAAACATTGCTTAAAATTGGCCTTTACTGGCCTTTTATAGGTATTCAAAAGTTTTCTTTCTAGAAGCTGTTACTTGTGGCCCATTTTTTTAACTTTTTCTTTTTTATAATATTGTAGATACATGCTGAAGCTGGAAAAGGTCAATTTGAGCTTGTTTCTGGATATACAATTTGTACTAAAGCTGCAGACAACTTAATTTACACCCGTGAAGTTATTAGGGGAATCGCCAGAAAGCATAGCTTGCTGGCAACTTTTATGCCAAAGTAAGTGCAAGGTTTGGTATAAGTTTGATTATACTATGTCTTTGTAATTCAGATTTTGAACCAAAGAGAATCAAATTTGCACTTGAAACTTTCCTTGAAGACTGTCCCAACGTATTTGATACTGTCTGGACATAATTGTTTTGTGATGTAAATGTGTTGTGTTCTATCCCTCAACTACAGAAGCCACATACTTGTTTCTTTTCTGGTGAAGAAACCTGGTTGCGTGTGTAGACAGAAACTAGATGATTTGAAGCGTTATTTTAACAATATTTGAACAAGGCAGACCCAATATCTTTCCAAAAATAGTTATAATTACAGTTCAAAATTATTCTACTTACCTACCAACAAAAAGTTGATTCTACTTTGCAACAGTCAAACAAATTTAAAATTTTAAAACATATTTTTTTTTCCAATCAATTTGCTTGCAATCAATTATTTTATCATCAATTTATGGACAACCAATGCTTTTACAATCTAACTCAAACAAACACATATGTTGTTCACCTATTGGAGTGAAAAGAAGCATAACATGTTCAACTCAGAAGGGATTGTATGGAGTCTAGTTTATAAAACTTAATTCCAGTTGATGAACTCTCTTTCATTACTTGTAGTGCAATGCTTTCTTAAAGCTCTAAAGTAAACATTTTGAAGTGCACATAACATATTTTTCTCTTGTCATATTGAAGGTACGCATTAGATGATTTTGGTTCTGGATCCCATGTGCATCTTAGCTTGTGGCAGAATGGCCAAAATGTATTTATGGCATCTGATAGATCATCTAAGCATGGAATATCAACTGTGGGAAAGGAATTTATGGCTGGAGTTCTACATCATCTTCCTTCAATTTTGGCATTTATAGCACCACTTCCTAACAGGTTGCTCTAAACTTTATCTTACTCATGCTATTTTGACAAAACACTGATGTTATGGTATGGTATTATGCCACCAATACTGGTATGGTATTACTAATGCTATTTTGACAAAGCACTGATTCAAGTCTTAGAAAGTGATTATTATTTTTTTTAATCTCTAACAAGCATTATATTAAACAGATATATAAAATTTATATATTTGTTATTCTAATGTTAAAAAAGGGTAAAATATGAGGCTAGTCACCATCTTTTGGTGTTCTCTTACTTATTACTTTTGAAATTATGCTGCTATGTTCTTGTTGAGATATATAAAACCATTAATGTAGCCCTCACCCACCAGTTTAATGTTAAAAAAGGGTAAAATATGAGGCTAGTCACCATCTTTTGGTGTTCTCTTACTTATTACTTTTGAAATTATGCTGCTATGTTCTTGTTGAGATATATAAAACCATTAATGTAGCCCTCACCCACCAGCTTAAGCTTTTGGGTTGAATTGGTTCTTTACATGGTATCAGAGCCTCGTGTCCCGGGTTCGATCCTCGCCGCCCCCCACTTTCTTTCAAGTGGAGTTTCTTTGTTCGCGCAGGTAGGTGGGCCTGTGCATTGTCCACCCTTCAAGCCCAGTGGGCTCTCGTGTGAGGGAGCGTGTTGAGATATATAAAACCATTAATGTAGCCCTCACCCACCAGCTTAAGCTTTTGGGTTGAATTGGTTCTTTACAGTTCTCTTACGTCCCTACTCAATATCTTAATATCTTTGCAGTTATGATCGGTTACAACCCAACACATGGAGTGGTGCATACCAGTTCTGGGGAAATGAAAATAAGGAAGCTCCATTGCGAGCTTCTTCTCCACCTGGAATTCCTGATGGTTTAGTAAGCAATTTTGAGATTAAACCATTTGATGGTTCTGCAAATCCACATTTGGGTTTAGCTGCCATAGTTGCTGCTGGCATTGATGGGCTTCGTAGACATCTTTCTCTTCCTGAACCTGTTGGTAAGATCATATAACCTTTGATTATACAATGTCTAACAACTTGCACCATCGATAGTGTGTGTTTGTATAAAACAAAGAGATGAACTTATGGAAGAAGTTAAATGTATCTGTCATTCATATTATGATTTTTCAGAATTCTTGTGACAAACTTGACCATAATGTTTTATTTGCTTGCATGACATAGTATTTACATATATCAGATTATCAGGTGTTATATATTTGCTTACTAGGCATTCTAATAAAGTTTATTTAAGGACACCATTGGAGCACAGTGGATGCGGATAATCAACTTAATTTTATTTACTTCTTTTATCAAGCTTTAATTCCAAATTTGCTGCCATATTTTCATCTTTTTCCTTCATGTTCTTTCGCCAAATTGCATAATGGTTGCATACATTTTTGGTTCTTATAATTTTCAGCACTTGTATAAAAATATTAATTAAATAATAAACTTTTTATTTCATGTATGAAACAGATACAAATCCAAATCCAGAAAACCTTCAGAGATTGCCAAAATCACTTTCTGAATCTTTGGAAGCTCTCCATAAGGATGATTTCCTTAAGGAATTTATGAGTGATAAGTTGCTGGTTGCGATAAAAGCAATTAGAAAGGTATGCTTTTAGCTTGTATGCTTTTGAATTTATAATTCCTTAGAATATAAAATGCTTTTTACACTTGGAGAGCTGTTGGGCATTTATGAGCTGCATAGTATACATAATATAGTAACAGGCTCTCATGGAGTGGAATATCCTCTCGATAGTTTCTAGTTGGTTTTCCTACAAGAGACTTTGCTTGAACTTAAGTTTGGGCTGCCTTTGCTTGAACTGGGTCGGCCCTTTATAGTATACATAATATAGTAACAGGCTCTCATGGAGTGGAATATCCTCTGGATAGTTTCTAGTTGGTTTTCCTGCAAGAGACTTTGCTTGAACTTAAGTTTGGGCTGCCTTTACTTGTTTGAGATTAAAAAATTGGAAAACTAAGTGAAAAGGGTGTACACCTTTTGTTTTTCAAAAGAAACTTAAATGATTTTCAGAATGTATTTTATCTGTCCTTAATTTTCTGCGTGCCAAACCATCAAGAACTTGATTTGCTTGTGATAAAGCTTTTTAAACAAAGTTTCACGATTATGGCATATAATGGTCCGAGTAAGAAAGGCTATTGTGTAGAGCTGACGTATTTTTCCAAATATCTAATGAAAAATCCAGGAAAAAACTCCTTTGAAGTGAGAAGTAATTGTTTATCCACCCTTAAATTCTAGTAGGTTAAGATCATGATGCACTTTAAATTAAGTCAAGGATAAATACGTCCTTACATTGCTCCCTTTAAAGACTAGTTAACTTTATAGGAGCCTTATCCAAAATGTTAAACTATGTAGTTATGTTATTAATTAGTCTTTTTGTATATACTGGTGCCGATGAATGACAGGACCATATATTCATAATCATTATGTTCTAAGCCACTAGGATTGGTCTAGTGATGAGGGGCTTGGATAAGTTGTATTAGGATGTGTGTTCAATTCCCACTTGTATCCAAAAATAATAATCATAATGTTCTGTTGACATCAAGCCAGAATTAACATATAGAGTAGGCATGAAAAAGCCAGACATCATCGTTAGGGTGATCTTCATAAAAAAATATTGCAATATGGTTTTGAGTTTAACTCTATTTTGTAGAAGGAACATTAATTAGTGATTAGCTAACTGGATGATCGAAAGGGCCGGCTTGGCTCAGCGGTAAGTTTGCTTGCCGTGGTGTGTCAGGTCGCGGGTTCGAATCAGCCTCTCTCTGCAAAAAGCAGGGGAAAGGATGCCTAGAGTATTCCCTTCCCCAGACACTCACGAAGTGAGTATTTGAACTGGGTCGGCCCTTTTTAGCTAACTGGATGATCGTGGACTACTCTTAATTTTTTCACCCTTCCCTCCCTAGTCCCTCCCTTTCTATAATTCTCTCAACCCAGCTACTAATTTTGATGCTTAATATGAATTATCTTGCACAGGCTGAAATTGATCATTACTCGAAGCACAAGGATGCATACAAGCAACTCATACACCTTTATTGAGCTAGTTGTCTTTTGTACCAGTGCAAGACGGTCAGATCATAGTTTAGATTATGGTGAATTCTAAATAATGAACTTACATCATTGTTTGTGTTGTGTATCAGCTTGTGTCAGTGGCAAAGATGCAAGTCCAATCAAAATTGTTGATAAGTTGGAATTTTGAATCAAATTTGTAAGCCAATAATGTTTGACCAAGTTGATCAAATTGAGGTGGCAATTTGATTTTATCATTTCAGGTTGCCAACTAGAAATGATAAGATCGACTTGATTGCCAACTTATTTGATCAATTTGTTCAAACTTTGTTGGCTTTCAAATTTGATTCAAAATTGCCAATTTAATCAACAATGTTGGTTGGACTTGCATAGTTGCATTCTTTGCAACTTACACAAGTTGATATCTAGCCGTTTGCATTTCCACGTATGAACTAATTTATCCAATTTCCCGTTTGCTCAACTTCAACTTCTAAGAATAAAGGAAATGTAAAGCATAACAGTTTTCTTTGACTATTATTGTTCTTATTTATCAAATTAGAATTTGCTTTATCTGAGAGCCTGTTATCATTCATGATGCCTCCTTTTTTGGTTCCTTGAGAGGAAATCTACTCCAATATTGCACCCATTTGTGTTATATTTAATTATTTAGAATAACTGACCGAGGCTCTTGGTCACTACACATTCTTGATACTTAAAAGATTATGGATTGTGGTACTATTTCTTGTATAAATGGTTATGAATAAGAAGTTAGAAGAGTATGCCTTTTCATTTTCGAATAGTCGCGTCTCTCATTTCCGAACAGTTATGTCTTTTCGGTTTGTCTTTGGTGACCATTCATCTTTTACACATACCGATATTAGTAAATTTATGAGACTTGTTTTTTTTTGTTACTTCTTACCGAAAATCTGCCAAAGTTATTCCTTGCTTTTTGCCTTTGTTGTGATTGAGTCTTCATTGTGTCCTCTAGTGTTGTTTCTTTTAGTTGTGTCATTGACGAAACAAAGGTAACACATTTTATCTTCGGAGGTATTTGTCCATAAATCTTAGGCGGCAAAGTTGCCTTTAGGGGGTGTTTGGTTGAGGAGAAATTTTTTAAATACTAGGAAATGTAATTGATAGGAAAATAGCTAGAAAATAAGTTTGGTAGGAAAATATAAAAAAAAAAAATTATTTAGTTGGAAAAAAATTTACTGGAAAAATTAGGTAAGATAAGGGTATTACGGTCAGCTTTTTATTGTCTTTTACTTATTTAGCCGTCTAAGTCACAATACAACGTTCAAAGTGGAGAAATTGAACAATAACTTTCTTTCCATTTTACACACAAATATTAAAGTCTAGGGAAATGTGTTTCCTATCAAAATTTTGTAATATTGTGAATCAAACATGGAAAACAAAGAAACCGTATCTATGTTGCCTAGGTATCTCCTAAAAAAAACTCAATCAAACACCACCTAAGACAAAATATATTAAGGGTTATACTTATATAATGTTACATGAAAAATACTATTTGATCCTACACAAACATAAAAGAAAAGATAGAAAATGAGTTAAGGAGAGAGAAAATAAAAAATTGTGGACCCCACATCTATTTATTTGTATAGGAAAAGAAACTTATATTATGTTACATAATAGATGTATTTCCCATATATTAACAGTGGGCTTAGTTTAATTTGTTGCAATTTTTTCGCTCTGCATATTGCATTCTGTTATAAGCAATTCCGTGCTTTTTCATTGTTATCATCATAACTCACAACACATATATTTACACTCCACCGGTAACACTATTTTCTTCAAACATACCTACACAGTTATAAGAAGTTTAATATAAAATTATTAACATCATTCTTACTTACTAGCTTAAAATTTTAAATTAAATGATTATTTAATATGGTATCATATGATAGTTTCCATCGTGTGAGAGCTATTCCTCAGAGTCCACCTTCAAATAGGGCAGCAGCATGGGTAAAATTAATTATTCGTATATACTTATTAAATTAATTATATAATTTTGTAAATTTATTTCTTATAAAATAATCAAAAAATAATAAACAGTACACCGTTCCCTTAACGGGTAAAATTACTTGTATAATAAAATGTCATATTTTAACATAAAACATTAAATCTATTTATTCAACAAATTAAATTCATAACAAAATAAAAGGTGAAAAAATTATATGCTTATACCATTTGTGAACACTTTTTTTTTGGTAACACTTAATTTCATGTAACATAAAATTTCCCTAATTTCATGTCTAATACAACATTTATTTTATTTAAATAAATTTAAATTTTGAGTATTAGTTAAAGTATATTAAATTTTATTCTATAGTTTCACATTATAAGAATGTAATAAATAATATTGACAATATTTATGGTATAATAAATTATTAATTTTATGCCTATTAAATATGTTTTTATGATTGGATAGGATAATAAAATTTGAGAAAATATTATTTATTATTTATAATTAATTATGTGATAATGTTTGATAATAGGGTTTTATTAAGGTTTTTTTTACCACTATAGCCCTTTATTAATAATTATTTACCGAATTTCGTAAAAATTTCGGCCATGTTACAGAACCGGTGCGACCCGGCCGATTTTCGTAAAAATTGGTGACCCAGCCTGGTCTATAAAAAAATTAATTTATTTTGATCAATTGATATTTTTTTTTTTTACTTTCAAACACAGATGGTTTATTTTCTTTTACAATATTTGAGTAATTTGTAGCTTATTAACTTACGTAGATTATGTATCTACAACATTAATATTATCTTGATTATGCAATATGCAGGAAATTTTGATTTGATTTATAGTTAGAGATGTCATTTACTAAACCTGAAACACTAGTATCACAAATAGTATATGTTTGATTGATCTTTTGTTGGACAATGATGTATAATTTATTATTTTCATGTTAAAATATTTGAAATTTGTATCAATTTTTTTACAAGTATTTAAGTATATTTATAGTTTTTAAAATTTAAATTATAGATTTACATATACTTATCGGGTCATGCGGTTGAAGTAGTAACCAACTGGTTGAACCAATGGCCCAGTGACCCAGTACCTCGACCAGGTCAATAATCGGGCCGGGTTTAATAACATTGATCCCATGTTACATAAGAGAAACCAATTTCCTACACACACAAAAGAGATGTGGGTCCCACTTCTATTTTTTTCTCTCCTCTTACATGTGGGTCCCACTTGTACTTTTGTTTCTACTACATGAAATATTTTTTTTCCAATAACATAAGAAAACTATTTCTGTTAAAACAAAGCATGCATTGAAAATTATCTTGTGAGCGATTATGTAAGAAACTGCAAATGAATTTAAATATATATATATATATATATATATATATATATATATATATATATATATATATATATATATATATATATATATATATATATATGGGATAGGATCAACTTACACCGGTGTGAGAATAATAAGTTTTACACCAAATCTTAACCGTTGATTTCCGTGCATCCAATGGTTAAGATTTATTGGGAATTAAGAATTAATAAATTACTGAGACCTAATAAATCTTAACCGTTAGATGCAGAAAATCAATGGTTAAGATTTGGTGTAAGACTTATTATTCTTACACCGGTGTAAGATGATCCTGAGAGAACTTTTGGTGCCACCGTCGCATGTGCCACTTCCTTTCAAATTTTGCCATTTTGATTTTATTTTACTTTTTTATTTTTTTCATCTCACTTTCATATTCTTTCTCCATTTTTTATCGGTGTTCCCCACTGAAGAATTGGTACCACCGTTGTACCTTAAAAATTTCCATTAGGTACTGTGATACCTGAACGGTAAACCCAACTCAAACTTGAGGAAGTCATTGCCAATGTGCATCGGTCGATATTCAGTCCTATTTAGTTTTGTGATAACCATCTAGGCCCAAGTTAAGTTTTAGTAACCATCTAATTTAGAGATATTCAGGATTTGGAAAGAATCGGAAATTTAATTCAGTCCCAAGTAAATCGAGTAAAGTTTGAAATCTCAAAAATTATATCTGTTGTATTTTTCAAGTTGGATTTGTATCAAGTTCTGGTTTAACTTTTTGTTTTTTTGGTCATTAGTTTTGGTTTAACTTTTTTTTTTGGTAATTAGTTTTGGTTTAACTTTTTTTTTTTTTTTTTGGTAAAAGTTTTTGGTTTAACTTTAATGATAAATTATAGTATTTGTTTATGAAAATTATAATGTTTTGTATAAAATAATAATTTTTATTAATATAATTTTCATGGATATTATCCATTGATTTATGGATTACGCGATTAGTCCGGTTCGAGCCCGGTAGGACATCAACGATCAACGTGTGTGGTGTTATTAATATAATTTTTTAAACCACGTATTTCAAAACACTCCTTGGATTTATTTATTTCTTTATTTAGTTATACACAATATATTTAAATTTATATATTATATCTAAATAACATATCAATCTGATTATTAACTAGAACATACCCGAATTGATTTCATGTTCAAAAAACTAGCTAAAAACAAGGAGTGGTTATACTTACATCATTTTTATTTTTTTACAATCACTTTTTTTATCGTTAGATCAAAATCAAATCAACGATTATAAAAAATATAAAGTGAGAACCGTTAATTTGATTTGGATCCAACAATCAAGAAAGTGGTTGTAAGAAAAAATCGATTGTAAATATAATATTCCTTAAAAATATATTAGACAGTTTATGTCATGTCAAATTCGGTAAAAAATCTATCAACATTTATCTATTTATTCTTAGGGGAAGGATATTATTCATGAACTTTAGGTTCTATATGCAAAAAAAAAATTATAATTAAAAAAATTGGGTCTTATTATATGCATAGCTTTGATACCAAATGAAGAAGATAATTTTCAATCCATTAGATATGTGAAAAATTGTTGTTTAGTAATTTTGAATGTTTGTTAAAATTATATTATGTTTTACTGATTGAGAAATTTATATTAGGTTATATTTTTGTTTATTAATTTCATTGCATTTCTTTGTTCTTTTTTTATGGGGAGGATTATACTTATTACCTTTTACAATTATATCTTAACCGTTGATTTCCGTCAATCAACAATTATTATTTTCGCAAATCAAACACATTAATTAATATTCAATTTGCAATGAATGATAACCGTTGACTAACAAAAATCAACGGTTAAGATATGGTTGTAAAATGTTATAAACAAAAATAGGTTGTAAGTATAACTTTTTCCTTTTTTTATTGACCCTTGTAATTTTGAATTTTTGTTAAAAATTCATATGGTTTTTTTAAAAATTTTAAATCCATATTGTCCTTTCAAATCTTATAAATTTTATTAATATCCTTTAAAATCCAATCTTACGAAATCTTGATAGTAAAAAAAAGTCTTTTAAAAAAGTTTTTAAAGTCTCTCCAATTCTGAATAGTCTTTTAAAATCTTTAAGATTTCTTAGCTCAAAAAAGTCTTTTAAAATCATAATCGAATACACCTTCTAAGATATTTTTTTTTTTCAAAAATAATATTAGGAAAATCAAATAGATATTATCACCCTCTTAATGAAGTCTCATGCTCTTTATATTTGTATTTATTGTAATATATTTTAATTTTTTGTTATCTTTTTTCCTTCTACATAATCTTATCAGTTTGCTAATCAGGTGCTCATCAAACACACAATATGATATTGGTTTATCAGTCTCATATCATATTCTATCCTTATTATATCCTGTCCACCAAACGAGGCCATAAATTTTTTTTTTATAAATCATATTGTCCTTCGTCAAAGGTAAATTTTGTTTGATATATTAAGGTTTTATTTTTTTTTCAAAAATAATATTAGGAAAATCAAACAAATATTATCATCCTTTTAATAAATTCTCATACTCTAGTGATCATATGATATTTGACTCTGTGCACGCATAACTTTAAGTTTTAGTTTAAGGTAAAAAGAATGGGCTTTGTATCTTTCATTTAACATGAGGTAAGAAAATTTCCTACACATACATAATTTTAATGGGTCCCACAATAAAAAAATAAATAAAAAATTTATTGTACACAAAATGAACTCTCAATGACACAACTTTTATGAGCAGACCATATTCTATGAGAGAATAGCGTAATCAGATACTCACCATTTTTCCACTTTATATAACTGAACCATGTCATCAGTTAACTCCGTGCAATTTCCCATAAAACTTAAAACGTCAATCACCATTAAAACGAAACGTCAATTATCATTAATGTAAAATGTCAAAACGTCAATTACCATTAATATGAAACGTCAATTACCATTAATGCATCTTTTATAATTAATTAACTACAACATAATATTAGTTTTTCGCTATATATATATATACTATCCCAATTTACAAAACAAAAAAAACATTTAGTTGGCGCGCAAGACGAACGAACTCTGTGCAGAACCCCGGGGTTTCTCGTTTCCCTCCAAATTTCCCCTCGTTCTTCAGAAATTTTCTCGCTCCCCTAACTCTGTGCAGAACCCCGGGTAGGGTTAGGGTTTGTTTCTCTTTTCCCTTCAAATCTCACCAATTTTCCCTCATTCTTCAGAAATTTTATCGCTCCCCAAACCCCCGTTTTATTCTTAACTATCCGATCTCCCCCGTCCCCCTTCTCCAAAAAAAAAACCCACCTTTTCTTTAGCAACTCCCAACAATTTGCAAACTTGGCGGAGTTCAACCATCGGAGCCAATGGTTATTCTCTCCGAGGAAACCGCGTCGGAAATTCGAGACTTTCCCGAGAAATCCGATGAAGGTAAGGCTGTGTACGTGTGTGGAAAGACCTTGGAGTGTCTGGCGCTGGAAAATGCAGAAGCCTCCGTGGAGAGTTTGTATATATACAAGAATGTTTACAATTTGATTCCCAAGTCGGTGGGTGTCCATGCGCGGTTAAAAACACTGGAGTTCTTCGGAAACGAGATAAACTTGTTTTCCCCAGTGTTTGGGAACATGACGGACTTGGAGTGCTTGCAAGTGAAGATACCTTCGCCCGGGATTGGTGGGTTGAACTTGCACAAGCTGCACGGTTTGAAGGAGCTTGAGCTTTTCAGAGTTCCTCCCAGACCTTCTTCTTTTCTTTTTTTGACTGAGATTGCTGCTCTCACGCGTTTGACAGAGCCTCGCCGTCCCCCATTTTCTCTTGTGGAATTTCTTAGCACAGGTAGGCTGAGCCTGTTGTATTATCCACTCTTCAAGCCCAATGGGCTCTCGTGTGAGGGGGCTTGTTGAGATATATAGTCCCACATTGATTGGATGAATAACTAATGTGGTCTTTATAAGGCCTTAAGCACTCTCACTCTTTGAGCTAGCTTTTGGGGTGGTGTATCCCAAGGTTCTCTACGGAGGCTAGAAAAAAGAAGAAGTCAAAATCATTACCTAAATGAAGAGAGGAGAGATGATGAGTTGAGAGAGGAAAGGAGAAGCTGCCCGCTGCCCATGTTGTTCAGATTAGAAGATGTCAATTGAGATAATATTCATTTTGTTCAAAGTGATTGTAACAGTAAATTCATGACTTTTAATTTTGTACATATAAAATGGGGCAGGATATACTTATCACTAAAAAAAAATTATTACCTTTACAATTAACCTATTATAATTTATTGGGAATTAATAAATGCGACCCAATAATTTTCAATAAATTATAACCGTTAGTTTGACAAAAATCAATGGTGATTAAGTTGGTTGTAAATGTGGTAAATTTTTTTAGTGGTAAATATATCCATTTCCTTAAAAGAATAACTTAATTATACTTTAAAAGAAAGTACATTAAAAATTTAAATTAAAAAAATAATAGAAAAAGAAAAAAAAAAGTCGTACAAGTCTTTTTTTTAACATAACCGTTTTAAATATATATGTATAACCAATATAGAAATTATAAATTAAAAAACAAAAATTAATTTTTCAAAATATATAATTAATACAAAATAATTAGATACTAAAAAAATAAAAAATAATAGAATTTTTTTATTTTTTATTAAAATAAAAATGACATCTATCATTTTCTAAAAAATTAATTACAAAAATTTAATCACTATAAAAATGAATGATTCAAAAAGAGAATAAAAAATTTTGTATAACTATTTTTCTAAAAAAAATTTTTTTTTAACACAAACGTTTTAAATATATGTGCATAACCAATATAAAAATTATAAATTAAAAGATAAAAAAAGTTAATTTTGCAAAAAATATGTATAATTAGTATAATAGAATTCAAAATTTTAACGATTAACCAAGGACCGACACTGACAAGAATTTTGATTATTTTCCTTCGTACATCGCACACATGTACTACGCTAGTTTCAAAATATAATTCAATACCTCAACGAAATCATCGGAACAAAATTAAAAATACTGCCTCTCACTTTTGGTTGATTTATACCCTTATTTGTGGGCTGGGCTTGAAACCAAAGCAAAAAGGCGACTATAAAAATTGAATTTTTTTTAAGAATAAAGACTATATTACCAAAAGTCAAGGCGATCGCAAAGACTGAGAGTGGAAAAGGGAGGAGCTATAATAGTAGGTTTGGATGTTTTTAATAGTTATAATTACGATTAATCAAGGTTAATAAAAATTCAAATTTTAAACTGCAAAAATAAGAATCAAATGTTCTAATCAATTTTATTATTTTTATACATTCAAACCGTAGATTGGGGTCTTTCGAGTATTCAGGAATTTTTTATTTTTCAAAAGTTGTAAATTGTTGAATCACAGTGAATCAAGGTTTAAAAAAATCCAAACTTTAAATTTTAAAAATAAGTACGAAATTTGTAGGTTGGGATTTTGTTGATTAGTACGAAATTTTTTTTTGGGAAAACAAATGTAAATTTTTAAATACCACTGAAAATATTTGTTGGAAATGTAGAGAAGGAAAAGGGTTTAGGGAATACCAAAAAGGGTGTTAGTAAAAAATCAAATTTCAAATTTTAAAAAATCAGAACCGAAAGTCTTAATTCTAGATTTTTTTTTAGATTTGAATTTAAATTGTAGGGTTGGATGTTTTTAGTATTTAAAATTACATTTTTTATGGAAAAAAAACAGAGATTTGTTGAATTCCACTGAACCAAGGTTAATAAAAATTCAAACATTAAATTGCAAAAATAAGGAACAAATATTTTAATCAAATTTAGTATTTTTATAGATTTAAACCGTAGGTTGGGTTATTTCGAGTAATTAGAAAATATTTTTAATTTTTCAAAAAATTTAAATTTTTGAATTACAGTGAATTAAGGTTAAAAAAATGCAAACTTTTAAATTTAAAAAATAAGTACGAAATTTGTAGGTTGGGAATTTGTTGATTAGTACGAGATTTGTTATGTTTTTTGGAAAACAAAAGAATTTTTTTGAATTCCACTAAATCAGGTTAATAAAAATCCAGATTTCGATACCATAGAGTTAAATGAGTTGTCTGTCACCATTCAGAATTCAAAAATCAAATATAAAATTTAAAGTTAAAATTCAAATTCAAATTTGGAAATTAAAAGAGCACTCAGATATACATTAAAAAGCTATCTGCCACCTACATTTACAACAAATCTTGACCATTGATTTAAATCAAAAAATCTTGTCCATCGAATTAATCTTGAAAAATTGATTTTGTTTTATATTTATTTTATTCACTGATTTACCAATGAAGGAAAGGTTTTTAAAATTCTGTAATGTAAACATAAAGATGAAAGAAAGTAAAGAAGAAAGTGACACGTCGGTAAATTTGCCAAAGAATGGTATTCCTTTAGAATAATAGATTATTAGGTTGTACTTATTAAATTAATTATTAATTTTCAATAAATTATAACCGTTAGATTGACGAGAATTAATAGTAATTAAATTAATTATAACGATATAAACATTTTTATTGACAAAATATTTTGTCGCTCATTCAATACCTCAACCAAATCAACTCAACCTAATTCAATACCTTTATTATTTGTGGGCTGGGCTGAAACCAAAGCAATGTTTTTAGTTTACAAGTTTACTTATGTTATTGATGATGCAGAGATTGTTACTTGGCTTGCACAGTGCTTTACCTTGTCTTCAGGTTTTATTTAGCTCTACTCACTTCATTTTTGCTAATTTTTTTTTTGTGTGTGTGTGTGTCTGTGTTTAAACTCTAGATACTTTCCTCCGGAAATTGGATGCTTAACGAATCTGGAGTATCTTGATCTTTCATTCAATAAATTATATACATTGCCCTCTGAGATTAGTTGTTTGAGTGGCTTAATATCCTTGAAAGTTGCAAAAAATAAGTTAGTGGAACTACCGTCAGCTATGACCTCTCTGTCAAGGTTGGAGAGTTTGGACCTGTCATATAATAGGTTGACTTCATTGGGATCCCTTAAACTTGGCTCGATGCATAGACTTCAGAGCTTAAATCTTCAGGTACTTGATATCATTTTATATTGGTTATTTGTTCAGCACCTGATACTGGGAGTCATATATTCTTACTCTCTCTCAGCTTTGCATGAAATTTTTCCATGTCTATGCTAGTTGTTTTATATTGCATCTTATAAGTCCATAAGTTTAAAATTTTGATTTGTTAAATCAGCTTGATGGTCTAAAATTTTAGTCTATCTGAAATTTTTTATGAACACTACATTCCCAACATGGTTGATTGTGTGTGCTAGTGTCTGATATGCAACATTTAATTTGGTGGCATCTGTCAGTTTTTGACATGCAGCGACTGCTTTGAAGGTGCCTCTGTGCATCCATGGTATTTATTTAGTAGGCTGTAGGTTGCCTGTAAAACAAACTATAATGATTCTGGGTGCATGTGGGGTGGACATTTATCTATATTTTACACTACTTCTTTATTAATTTCTATCTGTATAATTTAATGATTTGGATTTTTGAAAGAAAAAAAATCTTATGATTTTCATATGATTAAATAGCTTTTAACATATTTGTTTGTATATTTATTGCTCAAGTACAATAAGCTGCTTGGCTCTTTTCAAATTCCTGCATGGATGTGCTGTAATATGGAAGGAAATGATGGAGGTATATGCCAAGTCGATTGTAGCAGTTCTTCTGTTGTAATGGATGTCTATGAAAGCAGTTTACAGGAAAATGATGAAATCCTTTCTCATGGTGAGTCCAGTAATGCCTTTCCATCTTTGGTTTGTTCCCCCTCATTTTGTGTATGCTTTGAACACAAATTCATAGATCTATGAAATCAAACACAAACATACCACAAATATACTCACAATGTGTTGTATGATCACCACCAAGGCTTCACTAAACCATTTGAAGCTCAAAACTCCAAGAAAACTCCAAAAACCCAAGTGGGTCGGATCTGACTTTGCCCAAAACGCGGCCAAAGAGATGGATTCAAGGCTTCTAAGTGTTACCAATGGCTTTGGAAGGTTGTTTACGATAGATTTCAACACCAAAATCAAGCGATTCGGTGAAGAAATGAAGAAATGGGAAGAAATGGTGCAAGAATGGTGTTTGGCTTCCTTTTGTGCAGGAAGGGCGCGCGAGGATGGAGAAGAAAAGAAGGAAAGAAGGAAAGAAAAAGAGGTGGGGGCCAAGTGACTCCGGTCACACGGGTCCCACACGCGATCTAACTTTAACTCCGATAAAAATTTCGATCATAAATTCTTAATCTACATATTTTTCCAGTCCACAACATATTTTTATTTCTCCAAAATATTGATAAAATTTTCACACCTATCGGTACACTCACATCACAGTATTTTAACACTTAAAATCACTATTCATCAATTTTTCCCAAATTTGCCTATTCCCTCAATTTTCCGCCCTGATTCCATTTCCAGTATTACTTTTGTCATATGAAATCTCTAACTCAGTATTTAAGCCTCATAACACACGGTTGGCGAATTACCATTTTGCCCTTTTTGCCCATTTTGGCCATAATTCTTGGATTTTCACTAATCCATCAACTTTCTTTTCACAATATAATATTAAAACACACATTTAAATATTTGAGGTGTTATATTCACCCCACCTTTTTGAAATTTTGTCCGCAAAATTAAATCATACCTGCTCGCTAACTCAGGATACAGCCGGAGAATCTCGTCCTCCCGCTCCCAAGTAGCCTCCTCAGGTGTGCGGCCTTCCCACTGAATCTTCAGCATGGGAATCACTTTACTTCTCAATCGCTTTTCACTGCGATCCAATACTGCAATAGGACCGATGGGAGTCTTCAAGTTCTCCCTGATTTCAATATCATCCGGCATCACCACATGTGATTCATCCGGAACATAACGTCGCAACTGCGACACATGAAAAACATCATGTAAATTAGATAATTGCGGGGGTAAGGCAAGCTGATAGGCCACCAATCCTACTCTTTTCATAATCTGATACGGCCCAATGAATCGTGGACTCAGCTTCCTCACACCCAACGCACGGCCAACACCTGTGACCGGCGACAAACGTACAAAAACATGGTCACCTTCCTCAAATTCCAGCGGTCTATGCTTATTGTCATAATAGCTCTTCTGCCGATTCTGTGCCTGTTTCAATTTTTCTCTGATCATTTCAATTTGCACTGTCGTTTCCTGCACAAAATCCTGACCAAATCTTTCTTTATCGCCTACCTCAGTCCAACAAGTGGGCGTACGACACCTCCTGCCATACAAAACCTCATACGGTGCCATACCCAGACTGGAATGAAAACTGTTATTATAAGAGAATTCCACCAATGGTAAGTACTTATCCCAAGCATTACCCTGTTCCAGTGTGCAAGCTCTCAGCATATCCTCAAGTGTCTGTATGGTCCTCTCAGTCTGACCATCAGTCTGCGGGTGATAAGCAGTGCTCAGTCGAAGCTGAGTGCCAAAAGCCTGCTGCAAAGCTCCCCAAAAGCGCGAAGTAAACTTCGGGTCTCGATCACTCACAATGCTAATCGGTATCCCATGGAGTCTAACAATCTCCTTTACATAAAGTGTAGCCAACTTCTCTGTGGTGTAATCCACTCGTACTGGTAGAAAATGTGCAGACTTCGTGAGTCGGTCCACAATAACCCAAATCGAATCATAACTAGCTTGAGTTCGCGGCAATCCAACAACAAAATCCATTGAAATACTCTCCCATTTCCACTCAGGTATATCCAGCGGCTGAAGTAATCCAGCAGGTTTCTGATGCTCTGTTTTCACTTTCTGACAAACCAAGCACTTAGACACGTACTCGGCAACATCCCTTTTCATCCCAGGCCACCAGAACTTAACTTTCAAATCTTGGTACATTTTTGTGGCACCTGGGTGGATAGCATATTGACCCTTATGGGCCTCAGTCATAACTTCCTCTACAAGTTCCTTGGGCACAACAATCCTGCCCTGATATAACAATAGTCCCTGTTCATTAACAGATATGCCACTTTGGCCTTTCAAATACTTTATACTTTCATTGCGAATCTGAGTCTCTTTAATCTTCTCATGCAGCTCGTTCTCAATCCGAGTCAACTCCATATCACACATTCTTCCTGCAAAGAAATCCGTTATTTTCATGTCACGGAATTGCTCAATCACTTCATTGTCCCACATCATCATATGAGATAAGTTGACAGACTTCCTACTCAATGCATCTGCCACAACATTAGCCTTTCCCGGGTGGTATTTCAGCTCAAAGTCATAATCTTTCAAAAATTCAACCCATCTACGCTGCCTCATATTCAGCTCCTTCTGATCAAACAAATATTTCAAGCTTTTATGGTCGCTGAACACAACAAGTTTCATCCCATATAGAAAGTGCCTCCAAATTTTCAAGGCAAACACAATAGCAGCCAACTCTAAGTCATGCGTCGGATAATTTTCTTCATGCGGTCTTAACTGCCTAGACGCGTAAGCAATCACTTTTCCTTCCTGCATCAGCACGCTCCCCAAACCTTTCTTAGAAGCATCACAATATAACACGAACTCACCCTCCGGATCAGGTAGAGTCAACACCGGAGCAGTAGTCAATTTTTCTTTTAGTAGCAGGAAACAGTCCTCACATTCCTGGGTCCATACAAAAGGAGTATCCTTTCGTGTCAGTCGAGTCAACGGTAGAACCATTGCAGAAAATCCCTGTATAAATCGGCGATAATAGCCAGCAAGCCCCAGAAAACTTCTAATTTCAGTCACAGTCTTAGGTCGTTCCCAGTCACTCACCGCTTCAATCTTGCTTGGATCCACTGCAACACCACTTGCAGAAATAACATGACCCAAGAATTGCACCTCAGATAACCAGAATTCACACTTAGACGGTTTAGCATACAGTTTCTTATCTTTCAACACCTGCAACACTGTCCTCAAATGGTTGACGTGCTCCTCTTTACTCTTAGTGTAGATCAAAATGTCATCAATAAACACAATTACAAACTGGTCCAAAAACGGTTTGAAAATGCGGTTCATATAATCCATGAACACCGCCGGGGCATTAGTAAGCCCAAAAGGAATCACTTGATATTCAAAATGTCCATATCTGGATCGGAAAGCTGTTTTAGGTACATCCTCCGGTTTAATCCGAATCTGGTGATACCCGGACCGGAGATCAATCTTCGAAAAGACACAGGCATCCCTCAACTGATCTAACAAATCATCAATACGCGGTAATGGGTACCGGTTCTTAATAGTCACTTTATTCAGCTGTCGGTAGTCAGTGCACAATCTCATGCTACCATCCTTTTTCTTTACAAATATCACCGGTGCTCCCCACGGAGACACACTCGGCCTAATAAAATTCTTCGCAGATAGTTCTTCAATGTGTTTCTTCAACTCAGCCAACTCAAGTGGCGACATCCGGTATGGAGCCAAGGAGATCGGCCCCACACCAGGCAGTAAATCAATCGAGAATTCAATTTCTCTCTCAGGTGGGAATTCCGGTATCTCATCCGGAAATACATCCTCAAACTCATTTACAACCGGAATAGTAGAAATCTCCTCCTTTTTGTCACCTACCAATCCGCCCAACAGAACATAACCCAAATCTCCAGCCTTCAAGGCTTTCACAGTTTGACTGACAGACAAATACAAGGACGGACAAACAGACGGCCTCTCGTGAGATAGCAACAACCTCTTCCCGCAGCAATCAATCATTGCGCAGTTCCGAGACAACCAATCCATCCCCAAAATCAAATTGACAGAGGCCAGGGGTAAGATAATTAAATCAATAGTGTAACCCCTGCCTAAATAGGTGAACTTCACATCTTCACAAATCCAAGACGATTCACTAACCTCTCCTGTAGCGGTAGTAATACGCATCGGAGGAACCATCCGTGTTACCTTTAAGTCCAACGCCTTAGCCACATAGTCCGCCACAAATGAATGTGTTGCTCCCGAATCAAACAACACAGATAAATCAACATTAGATAGAAAAATTATACCTTTAACCAAATTTGGAGCCTTTTGAGTATGTTGCGCATTTGTAGTATAAACTCGTCCCACAATAGGAACAGCAGCAATGGGAGTAGCAGTAGTAGTAGCTGCCGGCAAGGCCTGCAGATTCGCAGCCTGCCCCGAAGAAGATGGACAATCTCTAGCAAAGTGGCCACTCCGACCACACTTAAAACATGTCAACGGACCAGCACCACATCCACCCTTGTGGTATTTCCCACACGTCCCACATTTTGGGATATAATATCTGTCCGCAGCACCACCACCACCAGTGTTTCCACCCCTCTTGAACTGACCAGGAGGCTGCCTCACATGCAACCCCCTACCCCTGTTGTTATTGTTGAAACCTCCTCTATTAATGTTTCCAGAAGGACCAGGTGTCCTCTTAACTTCTTGCTCTTTTACCTTATCCGATTTTGGATACCTCCCATAGACAGTCTCGACCCTCTTGCATTGGGTCACCAAGTCAGCAAAGTTTCTCACCGCGGTATTTGACATTCTCTTAGCAATCTTCTCACTCAGCCCTCTTTGGAATTTAGCTGACAAGAACTCAGGAGTAGGTAGAGTACCCCCATAATTAGCAAACTTGACAAGTTCATTAAATTTCGCCACATAGGCATCCACAGTCATAACTCCCTGTACCAAATTATCAAATTCACCTTGCTTTGCCTCCCGAACATCGCGGGGAAAATATTCTTCATGAAATAATCCTTCAAACATAGTCCAAGTAAGAACCTCACCCTGAATAACAAATGGGCGAGACACATTGTCCCACCACTCTTGGGCATCACCCTCCATCATGTAAACAGAATACAATAACTTCTGCGGATCTTGGCATCTCATCACCTGGAAAATCTTATCCATTCCCCTCAACCAAGCAGTGACCTCCTTTGGGTCCCTTGACCCCAGAAATGCGGGTGGCTTATGTTTCCTAAAAGATATGAGCCTACGCTCATCGTCAGCATTATCAAGCACCTGCCCAGCAGCCCCAGTAGATTGGGCAACAGATGACGGATCAGGAACATAGCTAGGGTCAGTGGTAGTATGATGACTAGCCTCACCAGTGTGGTGACTAGCCCCACTCTCCCCCTGTTGAGGAGTAACAGATGGCGTCGGTGTAGGAGTCACCGTAGCCGTGTGTGGAGGTGAATTATCCCTCCTAGGACGACCTCTATCTGCCCTCATCTCCGCCATAAAGGCCTGCATCATATCCTGATTAGTTTTCATCAGGTTCTCAGTCATATTTCTATTTGCAGCCGTCTCCGCCTGCAGAGCATTCAGGACTGCAGTGACCGGATCCGGTGGCAAAGGACCTGCACCACGTGCCCCACGGCGACCTCGTGCCCTACTCATGATATCTGTACATGTAACACAAAGGAATGAGTTGATCAGACCCACACTGAGGAATCACATATACATTAATCATAAATAGTTCACAGATAGCTATGGCACACAAGATACAACGTACACAAACAATCAGAGTTCCCTAAACAAAACTGCTCTGATACCATAAAATGTAACAGCCCGTTGTACACCGGTATTGTTAACATTGATTACGATATTAAGCGCAGTTACAATCACAGTGATTGGGTTAATTAAATTACGGGCAAATTTTTCCTTTAACATATTCCTTTTCTTACATCAACACATTTTCCGTAATCAATTAAAACCACACTATAATTGTAAATGCAATTTGCGGAAGCATACATCTTTGTTAACATCATTCATTCTTCTTTTTATTCAATTCATTTAAACTCACCATCTTACTCTCACATTTTACCAAGTTATAGTCCTTTACGTTGTCTACGCGTGGTTTCAAACCACGTACCATTTGGAGTTCTACCCATCAAGTTAAGCCCCTTTATTTTAGTCTAGAAAAACCTGAATTTTCAAAATTTACACTGTGGTAATCGATTACCAGTGGGTGGTAATCGATTACCACCTGTCAAAAATGAGGCAGTAGCCAATTTTCTCAATCCTCTGTTCTGGTAATCGATTACCAACTTTGGGTAATCGATTACCTCACATGGTAATCGATTACCAAAGGCCAGTAATCGATTACCAGTGAAGACAGTAGCCAATTTTTCGTCCCCTGTTGCATGGTAATCGATTACCATGCCTTGGGTAATCGATTACTATGCAGCAAAATGACAGATTACAGCATTTAAAGCCCCAAAAAGGTTGTGTAATCCATCCCTAACCCCTTGGTACTCCACATAACACATAATCATGTCCTAATGTAGGCTCTAGGCCCTTCCATCATTCAATTTCCTTAAAACATGCATCATTTACAAAGTCCTCAAATAATGGCCATTTACATACAAATATGGACCATTTTTACAACATGAATACCAAGACTTCAAGGCTATGAATGTGGCAATGGACAAGTCCCATGCTCACTCAAAATATACAGTTATCCATGCCATGAATAATGAAACATAAACAAGACTTAGCATATAATCATGAACACTAACAAAAGCATGGAAATAACATCATGCAATATGTTCATGACCTAAGTCTCAAAATACTAATGGTATGCTATGTGCACTCCATAACTCCTCCAAAATGTCATGCAATCCCAATGCACCGCATGCCAATCCAATGTCCACTATACGGGCTTCTTGCCCGAAGCTCCTCCCGGCTCATAGTGACCTGAAATGTGGTCCCCCAAACACGGGGTGAGATATACGGATATATCTCAGTAAACCAATGGAGCTAGAGGCTCTCTCCACTCCATGGCTCACTAAAATGTATAAATATGACATCATGTAATATGCAAGTAAAACAATATCACCATCCAACTGGAGACACCCAAGAACATCCACTCATGGATTCATGTTCAAGGACTCCATCATATAACTCCCGAGACAATCCTAGAGCTTCTCCCATGGTTGAGAAAACTCCATGGCAACCCAACCGGAACTCCTCAAGAGACCTATCCGGCGGATGTCCCACGTTTGGCTCATCCTGGAGTCGCTCCCAGAGTCGACCCCATGGCAGTCCAACTGGCACTCCGTCACGAAATGATCCAGCGGATGTCCAAACCCAACACACGTCAACTGGCCAGTGACCAAACAATTTTCACAAAATACAAGCAATATGCATACAAGCACACAATCACACCATGTCATAACCAAATCATCCAACCACAACCTTCCTCTAGGTGTGGTGGAGCACACTAGGGATTAAACCCAAGTTCCAAGAGTTTACCTCAATACGAGCAATCCGTTCCAAACGTATGCTCCAAATCAACTTTTCACAATTCCGTCCGTGTGAGGCACCCTACAACAATCATCAAATCCAAATTACACCAAAACTCACTTTTCATGAAAATTCCTCAAATTCCTCTAAGTTAAAAACCTATATTTTTCACCAAAAATTAACATAGCATTTCTAGCTTACAAACATGATTCTAAGGTCTTTTCATCTAATAGCATTTTTCCATTTGGGCTCTCTATCATCACACATCTAAAATCAAAGCTTTGAACACAAATTCATAGATCTATGAAATCAAACACAAACATACCACAAATATACTCACAATGTGTTGTATGATCACCACCAAGGCTTCACTAAACCATTTGAAGATCAAAACTCCAAGAAATCTCCAAGAACCCAAGTGGGTCGGATCTGACTTTGCCCAAAACGCGGCCAAAGAGATGGATTCAAGGCTTCTAAGTGTTACCAATGGCTTTGGAAGGTTGTTTACGATAGATTTCAACACCAAAATCAAGCGATTCGGTGAAGAAATGAAGAAATGGGAAGAAATGGTGCAGAGAAATGGTGTTTGGCTTCCTTTTGTGCAGGAAGGGCGCGCGAGGATGGAGAAGAAAAGAAGGAAAGAAGGAAAGAAAAAGGAGGTGGGGCCAAGTGACTTCGGTCACACGGGTCCCACACGCGATCTAACTTTAACTCCGATAAAAATTTCGATCATAAATTCTTAATCTACATATTTTTCCAGTCCATGACATATTTTTATTTCTCCAAAATATTGATAAAAATTTCACACCTATCGGTACACTCACATCACAGTATTTTAACACTTAAAAATCACTATTCATCAATTTTTCCCAAATTTGCCTATTCACTCAATTTTCCGCCCTGATTCCATTTCCAGTATTACTTTTGTCATATGAAATCTCTAACTCAGTATTTAAGCCTCATAACACACGGTTGGCAAATTACCATTTTGCCCTTTTTGCCCATTTTGGCCATAATTCTTGGATTTTCACTAATCCACCAACTTTCATTTCACAATATAATATTAAAACACACATTTAAATATTTGAGGTGTTATATTCACCCCACCTTTTTGAAATTTTGTCCGCAAAATTAAATCATACCTGCTCGCTAACTCAGGATACAGCCGGAGAATCTCGTCCTCCCGCTCCCAAGTAGCCTCCTCAGGTGTGCGGCCTTCCCACTGAATCTTCAGCATGGGAATCACTTTACTTCTCAATCGCTTTTCACTGCGATCCAATACTGCAATAGGACCGATGGGAGTCTTCAAGTTCTCCCTGATTTCAATATCATCCGGCATCACCACATGTGATTCATCCGGAACATAACGTCGCAACTGCGACACATGAAAAACATCATGTAAATTAGATAATTGCGGGGGTAAGGCAAGCTGATAGGCCACCAATCCTACTCTTTTCATAATCTGATACGGCCCAATGAATCGTGGACTCAGCTTCCTCACACCCAACGCACGGCCAACACCTGTGACCGGCGACAAACGTACAAAAACATGGTCACCTTCCTCAAATTCCAGCGGTCTATGCTTATTGTCATAATAGCTCTTCTGCCGATTCTGTGCCTGTTTCAATTTTTCTCTGATCATTTCAATTTGCACTGTCGTTTCCTGCACAAAATCCTGACCAAATCTTTCTTTATCGCCTACCTCAGTCCAACAAGTGGGCGTACGACACCTCCTGCCATACAAAACCTCATACGGTGCCATACCCAGACTGGAATGAAAACTGTTATTATAAGAGAATTCCACCAATGGTAAGTACTTATCCCAAGCATTACCCTGTTCCAGTGTGCAAGCTCTCAGCATATCCTCAAGTGTCTGTATGGTCCTCTCAGTCTGACCATCAGTCTGCGGGTGATAAGCAGTGCTCAGTCGAAGCTGAGTGCCAAAAGCCTGCTGCAAAGCTCCCCAAAAGCGCGAAGTAAACTTCGGGTCTCGATCACTCACAATGCTAATCGGTATCCCATGGAGTCTAACAATCTCCTTTACATAAAGTGTAGCCAACTTCTCTGTGGTGTAATCCACTCGTACTGGTAGAAAATGTGCAGACTTCGTGAGTCGGTCCACAATAACCCAAATCGAATCATAACGAGCTTGAGTTCGCGGAAATCCAACAACAAAATCCATTGAAATACTCTCCCATTTCCACTCAGGTATATCCAGTGGCTGAAGTAATCCAGCAGGTTTCTGATGCTCTGTTTTCACTTTCTGACAAACCAAGCACTTAGACACGTACTCGGCAACATCCCTTTTCATCCCAGGCCACCAGAACTTAACTTTCAAATCTTGGTACATTTTTGTGGCACCTGGGTGGATAGCATATTGACCCTTATGGGCCTCAGTCATAACTTCCTCTACAAGTTCCTTGGGCACAACAATCCTGCCCTGATATAACAATAGTCCCTGTTCATTAACAGATATGCCACTCTGGCCTTTCAAATACTTTATACTTTCATTGCGAATCTGAGTCTCTTTAATCTTCTCATGCAGCTCGTTCTCAATCCGAGTCAACTCCATATCACACATTCTTCCTGCAAAGAAATCCGTTATTTTCATGTCACGGAATTGCTCAATCACTTCGTTGTCCCACATCATCATATGAGATAAGTTGACAGACTTCCTACTCAATGCATCTGCCACAACATTAGCCTTTCCCGGGTGGTATTTCAGCTCAAAGTCATAATCTTTCAAAAATTCAACCCATCTACGCTGCCTCATATTCAGCTCCTTCTGATCAAACAAATATTTCAAGCTTTTATGGTCGCTGAACACAGCAAATTTCATCCCATATAGAAAGTGCCTCCAAATTTTCAAGGCAAACACAATAGCAGCCAACTCTAAGTCATGCGTCGGATAATTTTCTTCATGCGGTCTTAACTGCCTAGACGCGTAAGCAATCACTTTTCCTTCCTGCATCAGCACGCTCCCCAAACCTTTCTTAGAAGCATCACAATATAACACGAACTCACCCTCCGGATCAGGTAGAGTCAACACCGGAGCAGTAGTCAATTTTTCTTTTAGTAGCAGGAAACAGTCCTCACATTCCTGGGTCCATACAAAAGGAGTATCCTTTCGTGTCAGTCGAGTCAACGGTAGAACCATTGCAGAAAATCCCTGTATAAATCGGCGATAATAGCCAGCAAGCCCCAGAAAACTTCTAATTTCAGTCACAGTCTTAGGTCGTTCCCAGTCACTCACCGCTTCAATCTTGCTTGGATCCACTGCAACACCACTTGCAGAAATAACATGACCCAAGAATTGCACCTCAGATAACCAGAACTCACACTTAGACGGTTTAGCATACAGTTTCTTATCTTTCAACACCTGCAACACTGTCCTCAAATGGTTGACGTGCTCCTCTTTACTCTTAGAGTAGATCAAAATGTCATCAATAAACACAATTACAAACTGGTCCAAAAACGGTTTGAAAATGCGATTCATATAATCCATGAACACCGCCGGGGCATTAGTAAGCCCAAAAGGAATCACTTGATATTCAAAATGTCCATATCTGGATCGGAAAGCTGTTTTAGGTACATCCTCCGGTTTAATCCGAATCTGGTGATACCCGGACCGGAGATCAATCTTCGAAAAGACACAGGCATCCCTCAACTGATCTAACAAATCATCAATACGCGGTAATGGGTACCGGTTCTTAATAGTCACTTTATTCAGCTGTCGGTAGTCAGTGCACAATCTCATGCTACCATCCTTTTTCTTTACAAATATCACCGGTGCTCCCCACGGAGACACACTCGGCCTAATAAAATTCTTCGCAGATAGTTCTTCAATGTGTTTCTTCAACTCAGCCAACTCAAGTGGCGACATCCGGTATGGAGCCAAGGAGATCGGCCCCACACCAGGCAGTAAATCAATCGAGAATTCAATTTCTCTCTCAGGTGGGAATTCCGGTATCTCATCCGGAAATACATCCTCAAACTCATTTACAACCGGAATAGTAGAAATCTCCTCCTTTTTGTCACCTACCAATCCGCCCAACAGAACATAACCCAAATCTCCAGCCTTCAAGGCTTTCACAGTTTGACTGACAGACAAATACAAGGACGGACAAACAGACGGCCTCTCGTGAGATAGCAACAACCTCTTCCCGCAGCAATCAATCATTGCGCAGTTCCGAGACAACCAATCCATCCCCAAAATCAAATTGACAGAGGCCAGGGGTAAGATAATTAAATCAATAGTGTAACCCCTGCCTAAATAGGTGAACTTCACATCTTCACAAATCCAAGACGATTCAATAACCTCTCCTGTAGCGGTAGTAATACGCATCGGAGGAACCATCCGTGTTACCTTTAAGTCCAACGCCTTAGCCACATAGTCCGCCACAAATGAATGTGTTGCTCCCGAATCAAACAACACAGATAAATCAACATTAGATAGAAAAATTATACCTTTAACCAAATTTGGAGCCTTTTGAGTATGTTGCGCATTTGTAGTATAAACTCGTCCCACAGTAGGAACAGCAGCAATGGGAGTAGCAGTAGTAGTAGCTGCCGGCAAGGCCTGCAGATTCGCAGCCTGCCCCGAAGAAGATGGACAATCTCTAGCAAAGTGGCCACTCCGACCACACTTAAAACATGTCAACGGACCAGCACCACATCCACCCTTGTGGTATTTCCCACACGTCCCACATTTTGGGATATAATATCTGTCCGCAGCACCACCACCACCAGTGTTTCCACCCCTCTTGAACTGACCAGGAGGCTGCCTCACATGCAACCCCCTACCCCTGTTGTTATTGTTGAAACCTCCTCTATTAATGTTTCCAGAAGGACCAGGTGTCCTCTTAACTTCTTGCTCTTTTACCTTATCCGATTTTGGATACCTCCCATAGACAGTCTCGACCCTCTTGCATTGGGTCACCAAGTCAGCAAAGTTTCTCACCGCGGTATTTGACATTCTCTTAGCAATCTTCTCACTCAGCCCTCTTTGGAATTTAGCTGACAAGAACTCAGGAGTAGGTAGAGTACCCCCATAATTAGCAAACTTGACAAGTTCATTAAATTTCGCCACATAGGCATCCACAGTCATAACTCCCTGTACCAAATTATCAAATTCACCTTGCTTTGCCTCCCGAACATCGCGGGGAAAATATTCTTCATGAAATAATCCTTCAAACATAGTCCAAGTAAGAACCTCACCCTGAATAACAAATGGGCGAGACACATTGTCCCACCACTCTTGGGCATCACCCTCCATCATGTAAACAGAATACAATAACTTCTGCGGATCTTGGCATCTCATCACCTGGAAAATCTTATCCATTCCCCTCAACCAAGCAGTGACCTCCTTTGGGTCCCTTGACCCCAGAAATGCGGGTGGCTTATGTTTCCTAAAAGATATGAGCCTACGCTCATCGTCAGCATTATCAAGCACCTGCCCAGCAGCCCCAGTAGATTGGGCAACAGATGACGGATCAGGAACATAGCTAGGGTCAGTGGTAGTATGATGACTAGCCTCACCAGTGTGGTGACTAGCCCCACTCTCCCCCTGTTGAGGAGTAACAGATGGCGTCGGTGTAGGAGTCACCGTAGCCGTGTGTGGAGGTGAATTATCCCTCCTAGGACGACCTCTATCCGCCCTCATCTCCGCCATAAAGGCCTGCATCATATCCTGATTAGTTTTCATCAGGTTCTCAGTCATATTTCTATTTGCAGCCGTCTCCGCCTGCAGAGCATTCAGGACTGCAGTGACCGGATCCGGTGGCAAAGGACCTGCACCACGTGCCCCACGGCGACCTCGTGCCCTACTCATGATATCTGTACATGTAACACAAAGGAATGAGTTGATCAGACCCACACTGAGGAATCACATATACATTAATCATAAATAGTTCACAGATAGCTATGGCACACAAGATACAACGTACACAAACAATCAGAGTTCCCTAAACAAAACTGCTCTGATACCATAAAATGTAACAGCCCGTTGTACACCGGTATTGTTAACATTGATTACGATATTAAGCGCAGTTACAATCACAGTGATTGGGTTAATTAAATTACGGGCAAATTTTTCCTTTAACATATTCCTTTTCTTACATCAACACATTTTCCGTAATCAATTAAAACAACACTATAATTGTAAATGCAATTTGCGGAAGCATACATTTTTCTAACATCATTCATTCTTCTTTTTATTCAATTCATTTAAACTCACCATCTTACTCTCACATTTTACCAAGTTATAGTCCTTTACGTTGTCTACGCGTGGTTTCAAACCACGTACCATTTGGAGTTCTACCCATCAAGTTAAGCCCCTTTCTTTTAGTCTAGAAAAACCTGAATTTTCAAAATTTACACTGTGGTAATCGATTACCAGTGGGTGGTAATCGATTACCACCTGTCAAAAATGAGGCAGTAGCCAATTTTCTCAATCCTCTGTTCTGGTAATCGATTACCAACTTTGGGTAATCGATTACCTCACATGGTAATCGATTACCAAAGGCCAGTAATCGATTACCAGTGAAGACAGTAGCCAATTTTTCGTCCCCTGTTGCATGGTAATCGATTACCATGCCTTGGGTAATCGATTACTATGCAGCAAAATGACAGATTACAGCATTTAAAGCCCCAAAAAGGTTGTGTAATCCATCCCTAACCCCTTGGTACTCGACATAACACATAATCATGTCCTAATGTAGGCTCTAGGCCCTTCCATCATTCAATTTCCTTAAAACATGCATCATTTACAAAGTCCTCAAATAATGGCCATTTACATACAAATATGGACCATCTTTACAACATGAATACCAAGACTTTCAAGGCTATGAATGTGGCAATGGACAAGTCCCATGCTCACTCAAAATATACAGTTATCCATGCCATGAATAATGGAACATAAACAAGACTTAGCATATAATCATGAACACTAACAAAAGCATGGAATTAACATCATGCAATATGTTCATGACCTAAGTCTCAAAATACTAATGGTATGCTATGTGCACTCCATAACTCCTCCAAAATGTCATGCAATCCCAATGCACCGCATGCCAATCCAATGTCCACTATACGGGCTTCTTGCCCGAAGCTCCTCCCGGCTCATAGTGACCTGAAATGTGGTCCCCCAAACACGGGGTGAGATATACGGATATATCTCAGTAAACCAATGGAGCTAGAGGCTCTCTCCACTCCATGGCTCACTAAAATGTATAAATATGACATCATGTAATATGCAAGTAAAACAATATCACCATCCAACTGGAGACACCCAAGAACATCCACTCATGGATTCATATTCAAGGACTCCATCATATAACTCCCGAGACAATCCTAGAGCTTCTCCCATGGTTGAGAAAACTCCATGGCAACCCAACCGGAACTCCTCAAGAGACCTATCCGGCGGATGTCCCACGTTTGGCTCATCCTGGAGTCGCTCCCAGAGTCGACCCCATGGCAGTCCAACTGGCACTCCGTCACGAAATGATCCAGCGGATGTCCAAACCCAACACACGTCAACTGGCCAGTGACCAAACAATTTTCACAAAATACAAGCAATATGCATACAAGCACACAATCACACCATGTCATAACCACATCATCCAACCACAACCTTCCTCTAGGTGTGGTGGAGCACACTAGGGATTAAACCCAAGTTCCAAGAGTTTACCTCAATACGAGCAATCCGTTCCAAACGTATGCTCCAAATCAACTTTTCACAATTCCGTCCGTGTGAGGCACCCTACAACAATCATCAAATCCAAATTATACCAAAACTCACTTTTCATGAAAATTCCTCAAATTCCTCTAAGTTAAAAACCTATATTTTTCACCAAAAATTAACATAGCATTTCTAGCTTACAAACATGATTCTAAGGCCTTTTCATCTAATAGCATTTTTCCATTTGGGCTCTCTATCATCACACATCTAACATCAAAGCTTTGAACACAAATTCATAGATCTATGAAATCAAACACAAACATACCACAAATATACTCGCAATGTGTTGTATGATCACCACCAAGGCTTCACTAAACCATTTGAAGCTCAAAACTCCAAGAAAACTCCAAAAACCCAAGTGGGTCGGATCTGACTTTGCCCAAAACGCGGCCAAAGAGATGGATTCAAGGCTTCTAAGTGTTACCAATGGCTTTGGAGGGTTGTTTACGATAGATTTCAACACCAAAATCAAGCGATTCGGTGAAGAAATGAAGAAATGGGAAGAAATGGTGCAAGAATGGTGTTTGGCTTCCTTTTGTGCAGGAAGGGCGCGCGAGGATGGAGAAGAAAAGAAGGAAAGAAGGAAAGAAAAAGAGGTGGGGGTCAAGTGACTCCGGTCACACGGGTCCCACACGCGATCTAACTTTAACTCCGATAAAAATTTCGATCATAAATTCTTAATCTACATATTTTTCCAGTCCACAACATATTTTTATTTCTCCAAAATATTGATAAAATTTTGACACCTATCGGTACACTCACATCACAGTATTTTAACACTTAAAAATCACTATTCATCAATTTTTCCCAAATTTGCCTATTCACTCAATTTTCCGCCCTGATTCCATTTCCAGCATTACTTTTGTCATTTGAAATCTCTAACTCAGTATTTAAGCCTCATAACACACGGTTGGCAAATTACCATTTTGCCCTTTTTGCCCATTTTGGCCATAATTCTTGGATTTTCACTAATCCATCAACTTTCTTTTCACAATATAATATTAAAACACACATTTAAATATTTGAGGTGTTATACAGGCTGCAGTTGATAACTTGCGGATAGCATCACAGCTTGCACTCTTTGTATCGGATCATTTTGGTGGCTCTGATAGAGGTGCTATTGTAGAAAGGACACGGAAATTTGTATCTGGTTCAAACTATACTAAGCCTTTTGTCTGTACATGCTCAGCTGGAAACCGCACCAGTATAAGTGCTTCTGCTGAACCAGTTGTAAACACCATAGAAGATATCACTCTTCCTAATATCTCTGAAAAATCTCTTGGTTATATAAAGAAAAGGCGAAGTTCAATTATTGTTCCTATTGGCTCTGTGCAATATGGTGTATGTAGACATAGAGCTCTGCTTTTTAAGGTGATCATTGTTGCTGTATTCATACTCTAATTGTGTGTGTGTGTGTATTGTGCTGTAACTTTTCAGTTTTTGCCCCTTATTGTTATGATTATTGAATGTTATTCTGTTTTACAGTATTTATGTGATCACATGGAACTGCCAGTACCTTGTGAGCTTGTCAGGAGCTACCTGGATTTTTCACGACATGCCTGGAATGTCATTCTGATTGAAAAGGGTGCTACATTGGTTCGAATGCTGGTTGATGCTTGCCGACCTCACGATATAAGAGAGGAGAAAGATCTTGAATACTTTTGCAGGTATGTAGCTCCTATAAGAGTCTATTTGGCACTTCTTTTTTTAAGCTAAAAGATACTTTTAATCTAAAGTAAAAAATAAGATCTTAAAAAATAAAGCTAAAAGTTGTTTGATAATTGTATAGAGTTGTTTTTAGGGTTTTGAAAGGAGAGAGATGAAATGATTTGTTATTAGGGTAAATTATTAGGGTAAACGATAAAATTTATAAATAAAAATTTAGAATAAGGGTATAATTGAAAAATAAATGAGAACTCCAAAAAGCTGTCATTCAACTTAAAAAAAGCTTCTCCTAGGAGCTTTTAGCTTTTTTCTTCTTTATAAAAAAAAGCTCTTTTCATGATAAGAGCTTCTATAAAATAATGTTAGGCTAAGCTGCTTATAAGGAGAAGAGAAGCTAAAAATAAGAGCTCCTAAACCGGCACTAAGTCATAAATGGATGTGCAACTCCTTTTCTTCTTGCAAAAAGGCAGCGTGGCTTGGTATTATCGTATAGTCTTTCTTATTTACATTGCTTTCACTTGAATTGGTTATATTTAAGATCAATTTTGTCTTTAATATTTACATTGCTTTCACTTGTATTGGTCATATTTAAGATCAATTTTATATGTTGATGGAGTTTAGTTATTCTTGATTTCTTGTTGAAATATAGCTTTTGGTAGTAGTCCTATTCCTATTATTATTTTAGTACATTTTAAATAATCGTCAATCATTTGGCATTCTAGAAGTTGGATTCTTTTGTGAATGTTGGATCTCATATTATATTATACAATTTGAAGAATATTGCTTATGGTTTTAAATTTCTAATCCAAAACCAGCAAACATGGCTACAATTTTAATCCAAATATTTGTGTAATATGGTAACTAACCTTGTATAAAATTAAACAAGTATTAGTACTTTGAATATCATATTATTTTCCCCTAACTCTGAATCCATGTTTGGATAAAGTGTTCAAGTATAATTATGAAGGTCAGCATCACATTTCCGCAGATGAATAAAATTTAGACCCAAAATGACGCTTGTTTGGCAAGCAGTGGCAGAACTCTTAGTGTTAAGTAAAATTTCTTTGTTAACATTAAGAATTTTTCCACTGCCTGAAAACTTGTATATGTTCTGTGACTTCTGTGAAACTATATGGGCTTTATGTAGAATCTGATGACTTTCTTGGTACTCCAGGTACATACCTCTTACTCGAACGAAATCCCCTCTTTCGTCTAGTGGAAGTCCTGGTCCTGGTTATTCCTTTCCATCTCTCTCTGCTTGTGACGAACTTGTTAAAAAAGCTTCGACTACTTTATTTCGGTGCAAATTTGGATCAGTTGAGGCTGCAGCAAAGGTATTTAATTATCCATCAATGGTCATCACATTGGGTAAAAGACAAAATAAACCCACTAAATTATTATTACATTGATAATATCAACTCCACTAAGCTTTTATTGCTTTGATGCTAATAATTTCACTCAACCTCTCTTGCATTGATGGCATTGACTAAACTCTGATTTAGGATTTGATTTGGACTCGATGTCTTCTTGATTAGTCCACAGTTCTTAAATTGTTGTTCTGATTATTTGGATATAATATGATGATACCTTCGAATGTATTTTGAATGATGTTGTAGGTGCATACTTTGAAAGTGTTGGGGAGTTCAGCAGACGAAGTTAAAATTTTTGAATATAATTGTTTGGGAGAAGTTAGAATTCTTGGTGCTTTTAAACACCCCTGCATAGTGGAAATGTATGGACACCAAATGTCTAGCGAATGGACTCTCTCAGCTGATGGTAAATCTGAGCGTGTGTTAAGATCTGCAATTTTAATGGAGTATGTGGAAGGAGGCTCCTTAAAAGTAAGATTTAATATATCATTTCTTTGTTATTGCTAAAATATTTTTGGTCGTTTTATTAAACACCCACTTCTTTTTCTCACAGAAATATCTAGAGAATCTGTCAGAGGCTGGTGAAAAGCATGTTCCTGTTGAGTTGGCTTTGTGTATTGCCAGAGATGTCTCGTGTGCTTTGTCGGAGCTGCACTCGAAGCACATAATTCATCGTGACGTAAAAAGTGAAAACATTCTGTTTGATTTGGATAGGAAGAGAGACGATGGAACTCCCACTGTGAAGCTCTGTGATTTTGATTATGCAGTACCACTTAGATCCCCTTTGCATGCATGCTGTATTGCTCATGTGGGAACACCTCCTCCTTGTGTATGTGTTGGAACACCTCGGTGGATGGCTCCAGAGGTTATGCAGACTATGTATAAAAAAGCCGCATATGGATTGGTAAGATCCTTAACCGATTAGCGATATCTTTGATCATCTTAGATGATATTCAGTGTTATTTTGTGTTTGAAATATATGATTATGAATTATATCAGGAGTTGACTTGTAATTTTCAAAAGCTTAATGCTAGTTTCTGGGTCCTTTGATATCTCTGTGATGTTGGATAAGTACATTGTGTTTGTATAAATTTACTATTAATATAAGTAACGGGAAGTAGTTCTCTGTGATGTTAAAGTAAAATATATTTTAGATTAATGACTCTTAACTTTTTTCTGCAATTTCCCGACTTTTTTCCAACACGTTTTTCTTTTTAACTGTCCCAATTATTGCACTTCTCCATTTACCTCCACCCATTTATGTGCGCAGCCGTGTGCCCATTTTTCTAGTTATTACCTATGATAATAGGGAGTGATCTAAACTTTGATAAACCTAAAAAGAATGGAATTAGAGTCCAGGTCTTAGATTCCCTTGAGAATTTCAAGTTTGATTAGTTTGTTTCGGCTGGCCTTGGCTCTTAACAAGATTTATGTAATTCATTATACTGTATATGGCTTAAGTTCAATTATTGTGGTTACTCTTTTAACATATTTTGACTTGTCAGAATAGAAAAGAAATTATTCATGAGAGAATAGATCACTTGTTCCATAAATATATGCCAGCTGTACAGTCTTGAAATCCGGCAATTCAAAGATACCTCCTGAAGAAAAGTCATGCACTTAGAGAAATATATTATAAAACCATTAATGTGGTTTTCACCTAAGAGTTTATACTTTTGGGTTGACATGGTTCTTTTATATGTTATCAAAGCCTCCGTGGCCAAGAGGTTATAAGATCGATCTTTACCACCCCCATTTTATTAATAAATAATTAAATATTGTGGAGTTTCTTAGCACAGGTAGGTGGGGCTTGTGCATTATCCGTCCACCACCGTTGAGGCCCAATGGACTCTTGTGTGAGGGGTTTGTTAGTGAATATAATATAAAACCATTAATTTGACATTTACTTAACAATTTAAGCTTTTGGGTTGACCTTGAAATTGTTTTTTTTTTTTTTTTCATATTTCTAACAGAAATTTTGGCGTATATGGCCAGGAAAGCATTATCTTATATTAATATTATATGGGATAGGATATCATGCCTATTTTTTTTATGCCTTCTTTACCTACTTCTCTTCACATCATTAGATTACAATCTCAACCAATTGTGAAGGTGATGGGAGAGAGAAAGAGGCAAAAGGGTAAGGGTTTGTTTGACCATGTAAATCTCCATCGTTGCTTTGAGATTGTAATGTAACGGTGTGGAGAGAAGTAGGTGAAATAGGCATAAAAAAATATAGGCATAATATCCTATCCCATATTATATAATGTGAAAACTTGTTTGCTGTTTTGTTCAGTTTATTTCCTGAAACCGTATGATATTTTTTTTAGGTTCCATTTCTTTTTCCCTTTTTGTTTTGGTTAGAGACGCAAGTGCATATGTTGTCAATGCATTGAATTTATAACGTCATATCTGCACAAAGAGTAATTTGGTTCATTCCTTCATGACTATAATTAAGAATATAGGTATATAGGGAAGATAATTCTTTTTGCTCTGTGACCAAGTATTGTTGTCTTGGGTTGTGATTTATCTTGTGACAGGAAGCTGATATTTGGTCGTTTGGATGCTTACTTCTGGAGATGTTGACTCTGCAAATTTCATATTCTGGAGTACCTGATTACAACGTCCATGATAGTCTTCAGGTATGGACGTAAAGCCCACAAGATAAAACAGAAACAACAGTAAAACAAAAACAGCAAAACAGAAAATGAAGCAGGCTCCACTGATGTCAAGCAGAACAAACAGCAGAACTGTTCACCAGTTGGACTTGTCCAGGATCAAGCAGGTCCGCAGCAAGGAGGTTGAGCAACTCTCGTGGGGGGGATGAGATTGAAACAATGCCAAAGGAGATATCTAAGGCTTTTTTTGCAATCCAATCAGCACAATTATTGCAACACCTTGGAACATGATTGAAAGAGACAGTCCAGTCTCTAGAAGTAACAGCTCGAATCCTAGCCACCAGAGATGACTTTCGAGTTTCATTACCAGACTTGGTAAGATAGCTTAAAGCTTGAACAGAATCTGACTCCAACTTAATGTTCTTCCAACCATAACTCCAAGCAAATTCCAATCCATGAAAAATTGCCCAGAGTTCAGATTGTAAGGGGGAACAAGAGCCAATAAAAGCAGAAAATCCACTAATCCACACACCATTCCAATCTCTTAACAGACCTCCACAAGCCGCTCGGTCCACTGTTGCTGCTCCATCCACGTTCAATTTGAGAAAACCTTGCTCAGGGGCAGTCCATCTAGCAGGGGAAAGGTGCACTATATCTCTTGGGTTATTCTGCAGCCTTCGGTTTCTTCTGCAACTTCTATGTTCCTCTACTAATTCAGTAAGAACACAAGCTGGATCAAGAGGCCGAATTGCAGTTAAATCATGGAGATCCTTGTTTCTCCAAGTCCACACATAGTTGCAGGCGGTAAAGAAGAAATCCCTCCAATCTTTATCACATTTATTTCCCAGATTCAAATTAAACTGGATCCACTCTTTAAAAGAACTATAGTTGAAGAAACCAATTGGTAAAGGATTGAAGATAGGTGATAGCCAAACCTGTTTTGCTTTGGGACAGTCCCTAAAAGCATGAAGGTTAGTCTCCACAAGGTCAGAACATGAAGAGCAGTTAGGAGAAGAACCACTCCATCTGCTAATGTATTCATTGGTTAGCATCCTACCATGAAGCATCTTCCACATGAGAATTTTGATCCTCTCTTTACCTTTCCAGCTCCAAATTCTGTCCCA
Organism: Gastrolobium villosum; assembly: GCA_032173675.1. Lineage (NCBI taxonomy): Eukaryota > Viridiplantae > Streptophyta > Magnoliopsida > Fabales > Fabaceae > Gastrolobium > Gastrolobium villosum. Next base: position 57,937 of record JAVKPL010000986.1, read on the forward strand.
ATAGTCGTGGCTGTCATTATTGACATTGCTAGTCAAGCTCATGTAGGCAGATTTCACAATGGATTGGCCTGGCGACTCATTTGTCCAGCATAAATAATCCTCTCCAGCTTCCTCATTCGGATAAGGGATGGCCATGATCTGATTCACTATACTCCTATCAAAATGATGCATAAGGAATTGAATATTCCATCCCTCCTTTGACAGAAAAGAACTGTGATTTAACTTTAGAGCAGTTTCCTCATCTGTAGGAGAAACAGTTGCAAGGGATAGAAGATTAGTACTGGTTCCAACCCAATTATCCTTCCAGAAATCAACTTTCTTCCCGTTACCAATCTGCCAAGAGATGTTGTTAATCATGTCTGGCCAAATTTTAGCAAGACTTTTCCACAAATGAGAGTCATAGGCTTTGCTAGTAACTTCCTTCACCAGATTTTTGTTTCTGCCATATTTTGAGATTAACACTTGAGCCCAAAGTTGCTCAGGAGACTGAACTAAGGACCAGGCACACTTCTGGAGAAAGGCTTCATTTTGCTTTCTAAGGTTAATAATACCCAGACCTCCATGGTTTTTTGGGAGCCGGAGCTGATCCCAGTTGACTGTATGATGCTTCCTATGAATATCTGTATCACCCCATATGAATTTCCTTTGGAGTTTCTCAATATCTTCACAAATACCTTTAGGGAGGAGACTATTCTGCATGTTGAACATAGGGACAGCTGAGATGACAGATTTATCAAGAGTCACTCTTCCTGCCATTGACAAACAATTCTTTTTCCAGCCTTGGAGCTTGTTATTAACTTTATCCATGATATCCCCATAGTGTTGTTTACTAATTCTCCCATGCTTCATCCTGTAACCCAAATATCTGCCAATATTCTGGGTAGGAGCAAAACCACTAAGAGCCACTATAGCATTAGAAAGCTCAGGTGTAACATTCCTTGAGAAGAAAATGTTGGATTTAGGGTAGCTAACCTTTTGGCCAGACATATCCCCAAAAGTAGCAAGGCAATTTATGATGACCTTTATCTGATCAATACTTGCTTCACCAAATAGCATAAGGTCATCCGCGAAAAGCAGATGAGAGATTGGAGGACCTCCTTTACCAGCTGACATAGGCTTCCACTGATTAAGATTCACGTGATCAGCAATAATATGAGACAATTTTTCCATGCAAAGAACAAAAATGTAGGGGGAAATGGGGTCCCCCTGTCTAAGACCTCTACTAGGAGAAACTCTGCCAGATTGGGAACCATTCCAGAGAATCTCTAGCTCCGAAGAAGTGATACACTGCATGATGAGATGCACCAAAGAATCTGGAAGATTAATCTCAATTAAGATTTTTTGAATAAAACTCCAGGACATTCTATCATAGGCCTTTTCAAGATCAATTTTTATAGTGAAGAAACCTCTTTTGCCTTTCATTCTGTTCATAGAGTGGACCATTTCCTGAGCAATGATAATGTTGTCCTGAATTTGCCTGTTGGGAACAAAGCTAGCTTGGTGAGGAGAGATAAGTTTGTTGAGAATGGGCTTCAACTTTCCTACTATAAGCTTGCTAATTCCTTTGTAGAGCACTGAGCAAAGAGCAATGGGACGGAATTGGGAGATTCTGTCAGGTTTTGCCAATTTGGGGACTGGAACCAGAAAAGTTCTATTGAGATCCCTTACTTCTGAAGGTACCTTCCAAATCTGGTTCACCCCCTCTACCACTTGCTTATTAATAAGATCCCAATTTTTCTGGAAGAAAAACGCAGGGAATCCATCTGGTCCAGGAGCTTTTAGGCCACTCATGGAAAAGAAAGCTTCTTTTATCATTGGTTCCAAAATCGGATCGTTAATCTTCTTCAGTTCTGCACTGTCTAAAATAGGCCAGTTAGCACTAGTAGTAGTCCAAGGACGATTTTGGTTCTCTTCTGTGAACAAGTTACTAAAAAACTTAATGATGAGCTTCTTCAGGTTTTCTTCCTCTCTCACAGGATGACCTTCATCATTTTTCAATTCTAGGATTTTATTCCTGGCTCTCCTAATAACAGTAGTGGTATGGTAGAATTTAGTATTACGATCTCCATCAGCAACCCATTTGCATCTAGCCTTCTGGAACCAAAGAGCTTCTTCTTGATCCAACACACGGTTAAGTTCTTCTTGAAGAGCCTTGTCTAACTCAGATTGAACCTGGTCCATCATATTATTGGTATTCAATTGAGTTTCTTGAAGCTTTTTGAGAAGGTAGTTTTTCCTGACCTGGATACACCCAAAAACCCTTTTGTTCCAAGATTTCAGAGGCTTGACCAAATCACTTAAGCTATGATTGATTTTGAGCTGAGGATTCCACACAAACTTGAGAAAGTGGGAGAAAGTAGCGTGCTCTTGCCAGGCCACCAGAAATCTAAAAGGTCTATCCTTCCAAGAGTTTCTGTTAGGGAAGAGAGAAAGAAGAAGAGGGTTGTGGTCCGAATTGAGTCTAGGTAAGGATCTAACATTGGCATCTTCAAACATAACTCTCCAGTCAGCATTCACACAAATTCTGTCTAATCTTTTATAAATTCTATCCAAATGAATCCACTTGGGCCCTCTCCAGGTGAACTTTGAGCCCCTACAGCCAAGATCCATGATATTACAAGTGTTGAGGAAGGAAGCAAACTTTTGACATCTGACAACATTCACAGGAGCACCTCCTTTTTTCTCACAAACAGAAGCTATCTCATTGAAGTCACCCATCACAGCCCAAGGACCCACTGAGTTTTCACTGATTCTAATAAGATTGGGCCACAACTCCTCCCTAACCTCCTCTCTAGGATTAGCATAGACAACAGTCAGGAGAAAAGGCCTCCCTGAATTAACCGAGCAGGTCATATGAATAAATTGACTGTGTTTCTCTATAACAGAGATATTAAAGCACTCTTCTTTCCACAGGATCCAAATTCCTCCAGAAAAGCCAACTGCATCTTCCATTACAAACTGGTTAAAACCAAGTTGTTTAATTTTTTTCAGGGCAATAGCCCCACTGATTCTAGGTTCTAAGACTGCAACCATACCAATATTATGCTTCCTGATGAAATTACTAAGGGTCGGCTTAAATGATTTCTTCGCAGCACCCCTACAATTCCAAATGAGGCAGTTCATTAGATAACTAGATCAGGTCCAGAGTTACAAAGCCCCTGGTCACGTTCAGCCATATGCACAACAACGGTGCTTGTGTTCTTTTTCTCCATATCCATGCCTACAGCAGCTTCTAAATCAGGAGGTTCATCTGTTGTAGGCTGATCCTCACTTTTCGACTTTATTATTTCCATATCCGAAGGCTTTCCTTCTTCAGTGCGCATTACACATTGTGATGTTGTCCTTTCCTTACCATTGATCTTGGTTGCGGCTATCTTGGAGCAAATCTCCTTCTCTGCCTCTGGAGATCTGCGCAATATCCCAGGATTTTGATTAGAGGTTATGGGTTTACGACTCTTGGAGATCGTTTTATTAGGTGTACTGGATGAAGGGAGCTCTAGGGAAGTAGAGCTTTTCCCCCCTGAATTTGATTCAGAGGCAAAAACAAAAGTATTAGGATTCTCTGGTTCCTTAATTTTGTAAAAGGGTTTGGTAGATGAGTTTTTGTGATTCATTGTTGTCTTCCTACCCGAATGATGGGTCTGGCTCTGGGATGAAAGGTCACCTTTATTCTCCTTACTACCAGTGCTCTTAGCTCCACCAGAGGCTTTCGGACAAGTACTCTTGAGAAGGCTAGAGTTAGCATTACTCACTGACTCTTTTTTCTGCTGGCTAGGATTATTTTTGTTGGATATATCCTCTCCAAAAATTCTTTCTTCTTTACCTTCAGATTTTTTCACTTGAGGATTCTTAGCAAACTTTTTCCTTTGAACTACCATCCAAGGTCCCACACCTGGACTCACAGTGGGAGTCTCTTTTACAATAACAGGTTCCTGATTCTTATTGCTCTCATTTGGTTTCCCAAAGTCTGGGCATTTTTCAGAATTATGCCCATACTTCCCACATTGAAGACAAATCAAATAGAGTCCTTCATACTCCACCTTGAAGATTTCCTCTTCTATAATGTACTCCCCCCTCAAAGGACAAGAGAGATCTAATTCTACACAAATCCTGGCATACTTTCCTCTATCCCCCAATGTAGTGGTTTTATCAATTTTTAGCACCTTGCCAATAACACTTCCTATTAACTTTAAAACAGAATCGACACAAAACTCAAGAGGAATACCTGGTAATCTTATCCAGGCTGCTACACGGTGGATGTTTGCTCTATGAGGGTTGAAGAAAGGCTCCCATTTCCTTATGGCCAGGTAGTGCCCCATGAGAATCCACGGTCCTCCTGTTAGTGCCAAGTTCAGGTCCTCCAAACTCGTGAATTTGACAGAGTAAAATTCATTCCCCAGGTCAGCTACAGTGATGGGACCTGCCTTCGCCCATAAACTGCCCAATTTATTCTTCATGTACATAACACCAGCTTTCTTCCCCAGCAGTTTCACTATGATAGCATTTCTCCAAGGATTCCTTAGCCTCTGTTTTGCCTCCTTCGTGCATCTGAATCGGACCGACCCATCCTCACCATAGATGGTTTGGAACCCTAGTTCGTTAATGTCTCCTAGCTTAGGATCCAAAGGCTCAGTTGAGTCCTCCTCATCCTCATCCTGCCAGGCGTCGTCCACCCCCATCTCATTTCCTTCTGATCTCAACGCTTCCGCAAAGGATTTGGGTTTCCCAGACGGAATGCGATCCTTGATGTTCCCTAAACTCGCACCGCGATTAGAAGAATCCGGAGCGAATTCCTCCCCATCCTTCGATCTCTTAACACTCTTTCGCATACAGCCATGTGAATCTTCTGTAAAATTTTGTTGTCCTCCAGCGTTCTTCGACAAAGCGCTCATTGTTGCCCTAGCAGAGAGTAAAGTGTCGCGCGCGTGAAAGCCACGCAAAACTAACCCAATCATATTTTTTTTATTTTTTTACAATCACTTTCTTTATCGTTAGATCAAAATCAATGATTATAAAAAACATAAAGTGGGAACCGTTAATTTGATTTGGATACAACAATCAAGAAAGTGGTTGTAAGAAAAAATCGATTGTAAATATGAGACAATTTATGTCAGGTCAAATTCGGTCAAAACATCTATCACATTTTATCTATTTATTCTTAGGGGAAGGATATTGTAACAACCAATTAGTGTTATTACCAATGTTACTACCAATCAGTTTCACCGTTAAATCGATTATGTTGATCGAATGGTTATATTTATTTCCATCTTTGTATAGTTATTATTCCCCATATTTAATGTGAAAGTATTAAATATAAGAAATCATAACCATACTTTATATTTATTTCTACCTTGTATGGTTATGATTTCTCATATTTAATGCTTTAACTTACAAGATTTGTTTAATTAAACCCAAAATTTTAGATTCGAATTTTTTTAGAATATTCAATGAAAATATGTATATGATATATGGTTAGAAAACTCTCATCACGTAAAAAAAAACTCCAAGACTTTCAAGATCAATTGCAAAAAATTCCAAACAAAATTTTATCATGAACTTTAGGTTCTATATGCAAAATTATTTGTATAATTAAAAAAATTGGGTCTTATAATCATTTATGCATAGTTTTGATATCTAATGAAGAAGATAATTTTTAACCCATTAGATATGTGAAAAGTTGTTGTTTAGTAATTTTGAATGTTTGTTAAAATTATATTATGTTTTACTGATGGAGAAATTTATATTAGGTTATATTTTTGTTTATTAATTTCATTGCATTTCTTTGTTCTTTTTTTACGGGGAAGATTATACTTATTTCCTTTTACAATAATATCTTAACCGTTGATTTCCGTCAATCAACAGTTATTATTTTCGCAAATCAAAATCATTAATTAATATTTAATTTGCAATGAATGATGACCGTTGATTAACAGAAATCAACGGTTAAGATATGGTTGTAAAATGTTGTAAACAAAAATAGGTTGTAAGTATAACTTTTTTCTTTTTTATTGACTCTTGTAATTTTGGATATTTGTTAAAAATTCATATGGTTTTTAATTTTTTTTAAAATCCATATTGTCCTTTAAAATCTTATAAATTCTATTAATATCCTTTAAAATCCAATCTTATGAAATCTTGATTGTAAAAAAAAATCTTTTAAAAAAGTTTTTAAAGTCTCTCCAATTCTAAATAGTCTTTTAAAATCTATAAAAAAAATTTAGCTCAAAAAAGTCTTCTAAAATCATAATCCAATACACCACCTAAGATTTTAATTTTTTTTCAAGAATAATATTAGGAAAATCAAACAGATATTATCACTCTCTTAATAAAGTCTCATGCTCTTTATATTTGTTTTTATTGAAATATATTTTGATTTTTCTTTCTCTTTTTTCCTTCTACATAATCTTATCAGATTGCTAATCAGGTGCTGATCAAACACAGAACATGATATAGGCTTATCCGCCCTATATCTATCCTACCCTTATTCTATCATGTCCACCAAATGAGGCAATAATTTTATTTTATTTTTTATAAATCATATTGTCCTTCATCAAAAGTAATTTTGTTTGATATATTAAGGTTTTAATTTTTTTTCAAAAATAATATTAGGAAAATCAAACAGATATTATCACCCCCTCTTAATAAAGTCTCATGCTCTAGTGGTGAGGATATTGGACTTTGTGCATGCATAACTTTAAGTTTTAGTTTAACGGTAAAAATAATGGGCTTTGCATCTCTCATTTAACATGAGGTAAGAAAATTTCATACACATACATAATTTTAATGGGTCCCACCATAAACAAAAAATAAAAAAGTTATTGCACGCAAAACGAACTCTCACTGACATGAGAAAACAACTCTCCTGTTAAAGGAGAAGCTGTTTTCCGAAAAATAATATAGGACTCATGTTTTCTTACGTTGCATGACAACATGAGAGAAAAAAAGTAGAAATAAATTAAATGTGGATCCCATATTTTATAAGGGATATGATATTGTAACAACCAAATAATGTTACTACCAATGTTTCTACCACATCTTAATTGTTGATTTCCGTCAATCAACGATTATCATTTATTTCGAATTAATAATTAATTAATGAGTTTGGTTTGTGAAAATAATAACCGTTGATTGGCGGAAATCAACGGTTAAGATGTGGTAGTAACATTATTTGGTTGTTACAGTATCCTATCCCATTTTATAAAACAAACATAAAATAAAATTATTGGCGCACAAAACGAACTCTGTGCAGGAAAATTGTTTGCTTTCCGGCGGCAGAAGACTATAATTTCTGAATAATAGATTATTCAAGCCATTGAACACCAAATTCCCCTTTCTGGTTCAGTCCCGCAGCCCCTTTCGACTGTGACTGCCAAACCTATTAATTAATGGCAAAGAGGGGCTATTCTCATCTTTTCGGGCGGCGCTTGGAATCAACGTCTCGATTCGCGACTGCCCCAAATCACTCGTCAAGGTATCCAAAATTTCAATTTCACTGCAACTGCTGGCAGTGGTGCATCTAGATTTTAGGGTTTCTCTTTATTTATTTTTTTGATTTGCATCACGATATCCGCAGCCGGTAGCCATGAAACTAATCCCCCACCCCAGGTAGGGTTAGGGTTTCTCTTTTCCCGTCAAATCTCATCAATTTTCCATCTTTTCCCTCATTCTTCAGAAATTTTCTCACTCCCTAGACACCCCATTTTATTCTTCACTATCCGATCTCCCCCGTCCCCCTTCTCCCAAAAAATCGCACCTTTACTTTAGCAACTCCCAACAATTTGCAAACTTGGCTGAGTTCAACCATCAGAGGAAATGCTTCTTCTCTCTGAGGAAACCACGTCGGAAACACAACATATAGTCTACGTAAAATATATAAGTCCGTGGAAGCTTGTCTATATAATAAAATGCGCAAACCTTCTCGCGCGATATAATAGTGAAGCTGTATTTATTGGATTATCTATTGATTACACAGTGGTTGATTATATATGTCGGTATCCCACGAGATCAAATCCGGGAAAGGTTATGAGGTGTTAAAGATTTTATATGATTTGAGATAGAAATATAATTAGATATTTATCCCATGGAATCATGAGTGCGATGTATATTACTGTGTAGCATATATATTGCTGACTTTACCATTATCTTGAAAAGACAGTTAGAATATTACTTTATTGTTTTGAACTTACAAAAGTTTTGCTGACCTACTTAAAAAAGTGAATGGTATATTGAAATGTTTATACTTTTGCATGAACCCCACTGCTGCACGTCAACAATAACTTTTCAGAATGTACTATTATTCTACCTTATCATCAATGTCTCAATAACTTGACAAATGTCCCATGAAGACAAAATATTTCGTACTTGGTCTGAGATTCTCTTATCTACATGTTAGCAAAAAGGGATTCTTTCTTACGAGGAGGGATATTCTTACTACCAAAATCTTCTACTACCAACTTACTACCTATCTAATCACCGTTTGATCAATATTTTTCTTTTTTCAAAAACTTTTTAATATTCTCTCTCTTTGATTCAATGGTGATTAGTAGGTAGTAAGTTGGTAGTAGAAGATTTTAGTAGTAAGAATATCATTCCTCCTTTCTTATTTGTATAAACATAGGGTTTTATAAGAGTTATGTTGTAGGAAAAGTGATTGTGTAATGTTATAGAGATTCATTTTACGTGTCAAAGTTTTTTTTTTTTGCTGCGGGCCCCACAAAATGTTGTGAGTGTAGAAAAAATTTTCTGGTCATGTTAAATGTTATATTATGCATGATTTCATATCTCACATGATTACATGCCGCATAATTGATGAACCCGCAACTTGATAAAGACTATATAGTCATATTTGATATGCTCATCGCGCAATTGCGCATATTTAGTATACTCATATTGCGCAATCCATGTGCACATGCAAATTTACATGGCATACTGCTATACAAAATTGAGATTGAAAACATCAAGGCATGTCAGTTATTAGTGGTATGTTGATATATGAGATGCTTTAATGACCTACCCATTTTTTGTACTGTTCACTTGGTACACCTATTAGCAAAATATGGCGAGGGCAGTATATGAAGAATGTTTATTTAAGTTTTATCCAAATCTCAAGACTTTAAAAGTCAGCTTCCATGTGCAAAGTACTATTGCTATAAGGGAGTGAGTAAATCCTATTATGTTGACTACTGTCATGAGCAAAGAGGAAACTTGGGCGCGATGTCTTTGGTAGTATTGAACATTGACTATGGGTGATAGGATAAAGTCAAAAACTAGCTACAATTGTTAATCTCTGCGCGAGATTAAAGAGATATGAATATTATCATAAGGCAATAGTTAATCTCTGTGCGATGTTGAGGATTTAAGCCAAATGAATAATGCTTTTAGTGACACAATTGTTGAATGTTCGCGAAATACATATTTATTAAGGAAGTTTCCTGATGATTGAGTTGATTATTGATATGCGATCAGCATATAAGGAATTGTAAGACGTCAAGAGGAAGAATGTTACTTAATCTGATGCAAGAAAAGGGCAAAATCACTGTTAATTTGTCAAATATCTTAATCTAAAGTTGTATACTGATTTTATGTTGATTTCATAGGAGAAATGCACAAATTAGAGCTGAAAAGGACAAAGTGAAACTAAAGGCCCACGCTACGAGCGTGGGAATGGCGCTTGCAGCATCAGAGGATCGCGCAACTGTTGAATTCAAATTTTAAATTCGAAATTTGAATTCAATTTTATTTTAATTAAATATTTCCGTTAAACGTTTCTGTAATAAATTCATACTTTAATATTTCCGTTATAACGTTTATGTAATAAATTGTAAGGTTTCCGTTTTCAAAGTCAAATAAAGAAGCGTGGGAAAAGATTTCCAGACAGTGAGTCCACGCTTCAAGCGTAGAACTCCACGCTTGAAGCGTGGGAAAGACAAAAAAGGCAGAAACTCCACGCTTGGAGCGTGGATCCTGCGCTCCAAGCGTAGGGTTGAGATGGACAGCTGTCAGTTGCGAGAAAAGGAGGATTCTGAGGTTATAAAAAGGGCATAAGGCAACCCTAGGAGGCACATCTGATATTCTGAACAATTGAGGTGATTGGAAGGCGGAAGCTCTGAGAGAGATCTCTTCTTCTACCTTTCTGTAGTTCTTTTAGTTTTTGTTTTTCAATTGAACTTTGGATTCTAGCCATGATAATGGTTGGCTAGAACCTCTTTGCTATAGTTAGGGTCACGAACCCTTGTGAACCCCTGATACAATGGATTGAGTTTTTATGAATATATTTATCTTTTGAATTTCGTTCTATTCTGATCGTATTGTTATTGTTATTATTAGATCCGATCAATCTAGTAAGTAATAATAAATCTGAGGATTAGGGCCAACAAGAGGGATCTGAGATTCGGAAAGGGGAAGAGATATGAACATGATCTAGACATAGACATGATTCATATTGTAGATGTTTCAATTATCGATCGTTATGCTTGATCTCATATAGGGCACCTCAAGGAATTAGGGTTCTATATGAGATTAAAGGGTTAATTCCTCAAGGGATTGAGAATTAACTATAGATACCTTTATCTGATAATTATCTAAGTTCACGATTTATATATTAATACTTAACTTAATCCAGAGTAAAAGGTGGGATCAATTGGTGAGTGTTCCCTACTACAGCGCTTTTCTCACATATTTAAACCCTTATTTCATTTCTTTTTCAAAAAGAACCAAAAACAAGTCTTTTAAATTTACAAATCAAATTCCTACACAATCCTGACATTCGTGTCAAAAACCTTTTGAAATATTTAATCTTAAAAGGAAGAGTTTTAATTGATTTAAACACACTCTCTGTGGATACGAACTTTGATTTATCACTGTATTACTTGCGCGATTCGGTACACTTGCCGATTCACGTCAAGTATTAGGGATAAAGTCTTTAGATGACTGAATTATTATTCCCTTATGATAAAAATCGTGTCAGTGAAAGTTGCTCACGGTACCATAGATGGAAGAATCAGAAGCAAGTATGAAATTTTGAGGCAAGTGAGATATGATATAATTTCAAAGGGGTGTTAAAATGAAATTGGATTGTTTCTATGTCTTGTGAAAATGAAATTGGATCTTTATTGATTCCAACATCATAATCTAATTCATGCAAATAAACCACAAAATCATTTGGAATAGTTGACTTATGTTCCCTTTGAGATATTCTTAATTCTTGAGGTTCTTGCACATTAGTATTCTGAAAGTTAGTATAGACCCTTTGAGAACTTGCACATTATAAATCACAAATGTTCTCTGATATTGTTATTTTGTTCTACAATGGCGAGAACAACATTAGGTGAAATTGTGGAGCAATGAACAATTATAGACAATGAAACATTTACTCTAATCTCCTTTATTTCCATAATTTCCTTTTTAGAACTAACACTAACTTTGCCATTCTCAGTGAATATAGCATTACTAATTTCTACAATTCTCGGACTACAGTTTGAATAGTAAAACACATCTTTTAGACTTCTGAGGATAACCAATAAAGTACCCACTAATAGTTCGAGAGTATAATTTTCTTTCATGTGGATTATAAGTTCTTGCTTTGGCTTGGCAACCCCAAATATGCAGATGCTTCAAGCTAGGTTTCTTTCCTGTCCACAACTCAAAAAGAGTCCTTTGACCCGCCTTACTAGGAATCTTATTTAGCAAGTCACAGTTTTAAGTGCTTAAGTCCACAACTTTTTAGGTAGTGTGGAGTTACTCATCATACTCCTTACTATATCCAATAATATCCGATTACGCCTTTCTGCAACACCATTTTGTTGTTGTGTGCCTGGCATAGTATACTGTGCATATATGCCATGTCTTTCGAGGAATTTTGCAAAAGGACCTATACACTGTCTTGACTCATTATATTTGCCATAATATTCACCACCTCTATTTGACCTTACAATTTTCACCTCTCTATCTAATTGTCTCTCAACTTTCTTAATGAATGTCTCTAGAACATCTACTGATTGAGATTTTTCATGAAGCAAATAGATATAACTGTAATGTGAAAAATCATCTATAAAGGTAATAAATATCTTTCTCCATTAAAGTCTGGAGTGTCCATTGGTCAACAAATATCAGTGTGTATTATTTCTAAAAGTTGGGTGCTTCTTGTGGCATCTTTGTTATTATGTTTAGTTTCCTTTCCCTTGATACAATCCAAACATGAGTTAAGGTTTGTGAAATTTCATCCTTCACCAATCTCACGATTCTTGATATATGACCTAATCTTTTATGCCACAAAAAGCATAATTTTCATTCTCCATTCCACGTTTTGAACCAACATTGTAAACAACATTAAGCTATGATTCAACATGAGCATTATCAAGGTTCAATTTATATAAACCACCCATAAGAAAATCATAACCAATAAAATCATTATTCTTAAATAATTGAAAACTCCAGATCCAAACATATCTTAAGACCATTAGTATTCAAAATAGAAACATAAATAAGGTTTCTAGACAATGAAGGCACATAAAGGGTGCATAATAGGTCTAAGTGATAGCCACTATCTAATACTAGACGATAAGTGCCTATGCCTTCAATCGAAGATTTCTTTCTGTTTCCCATAAAGAGAAAATGATCTTCATTTGGATTTATAGTTCGGATCTTAACGAGTCCCTGCAAGTTGTTAGCAACATGAGTTATAGCACCAGAGTTTAACCACTAAGTATTATTAGGAATTTCAACTCAATTTGATTTGAAACTTACCAATGATTGAAACTTATATTTCTTTTCGAACAAGTTATACATCTAGGACAGACAATGAGCTTGATAGTGACCAAACTTCCTATAAGAAGGAGTCCTCAATTGTAAGTCCCAAGGTCTTGAGTTTTGCTACAAGATAAGTCATCTCAATAATGTGTTCTTGCATAGTTCGTGACCCATCAAACTCCATGGTCGTGAGCTATGTCATAAGAGTACCAACGAGTGACTTGTCTGCTGAAAGAAAACGTTCTACCACACACTGCATATATTCCTTAGCACTTTCTAATAATCAGCAACGTCAATTTGTCCAATTTATTTCAATAATTGGTATTTCATAAATGCATGATAAATGACAATTTTGTGCATGCGATAATATTCTAGTTTGGTCACTTAGGTGACTAACAAACTATAATCATAATGCACGCAAATAAATAACTTTTATATTATTTACACAACTTCAGTTTGGCCACTTTGGTGACTAACAAACCATGACATAATGTGTAAAAATAACTAACAGAACAATCTCATATCATAATCACTATATAAAATTAACAATAAGTATATATAAGACAATACAATCCATACTTCAGATATACATATTGCAAATTTTTTTAAACATGAATGATGCAAATTTTCATACTAACGCCAGTATCAACATAATATAAAATTAATTCAACAGAAGTAGAAATCATTCCATTATACACACTGCATTATTCATAACATAAACAATGCATATTTTTATACTAATATTTTTTAATAAAAAATATGCTATCATTATATTTGATATGAAATCATAGCTTTAATATTCCACATAATGTATAATCATTCCAAAAAGGAAAATAAATGAATACATAAAAATTACATTCGGTTCAAATGCAAAGCACCATACAACACAAGAATTTATATTCATAGGAGCATTTGAAATTTACTTTTAGGGGTGTGGATCCTCTTATGACAATTCGATGGTAATGGAGACTGCATAAAGATAAAAGTGATAAAAAAAGGGATTTACAACTATCATGTTTCAAGAACGAATAGATGTTTTCACCAGACCCATCAAATTTTGTGATTTTTTTTTTTTAATTTGTAGGCCTAACACTTGCTGTTTTTATAACATGATGTATTCACTTTCCTATAATATTATAGTTATAAATCCCGTTAATTTATCTACGGACCACTGAGATCGTTTTACTTCACATGAAAAGATTCATTTTCATTTTATCTAGTTTTTTCTTCTCTTATTTTCTCCTCTTGGATTTATATTTTATTATCCGGGCCTTTTTTTTATACAATTTTATCTGGGCTTCTTTAGTAGGCATGGACTCGGCCCTAAACTTGTAGATCAGCCTCACGGTTACTTATGTTTTGTGATAATAATGTTTTTAATTTTCTTCTCTATTATTTCCCACATGCATGGTAGGAAAAACAGAACAAGTTGGATCCTCAAAATCCCTGCGTCCCTTCCACTAACAAAAAAATAAAATAAAATGTGGTATCAAATCATTTTGCGTGGAGCGGATTTCATTAGTGAATACAAAAAGTATATATAAAAATTATAAACTTTTAAACGAGGAAAATCCATCAATAAAACTAATGGTTTTATTAGTGTTATGTAACATAATGTCAGGGTTGTTTCCAACTCTCACATCAAAAGGGAGAGAGAAAGTGGAATGATAAAAGAGAAAGAAAAATATGTGGATCCCGCCTCTTTAATGTGTGTGTAGGAAAGTGAAATTATATTATGTTAAAGGGACATGTTATATTTACAAACATGTTATATTTACAAACTTTTTTGTTTACAAACTACTCTATGTTCTCCCGGGAGAATACTGATTACATTATGTTCTCCTGGGAGAACATAGTGTAATTTGTAAAAAAATTCCAAAAAGTTTGTAAACAGATCATGTCCCTATGTTAAATGATAAACATAAAACCCTAAAACTAACCATTACACGTGAATAGTAATATGCTTAATCATAATTTTTTGTCCTGATAAAAAAAGGTTTTAGTAAAACAGGTTTTTTTAATGGGTTTGCTTTTTCTGCAGTCACTGCAGATAAGTTATTTGTAGTAAACCTAATACGACGTCATTTTGGGCGGGAATCATGGTATTTATGTAATATTAATTTATTTCAGGGTTATAATAGTCTTGATATTTATAATTTTTTAAGATTTCAATCCTAAAATAACGTCATTTTGAGAATAAATACAGATAACTTATCTGCAGTAACTGCAGAAATATTTTTCCTAAGAAGTATATATATATCACGAGCAAAAAGTATTTGAGATCACTTAATTCAAAAAACAAGCAAAAAATCATACTAGTTGAATCAATTCACATTAACATGTGATTTCGAATTCCATCATTATCGTGAAGTGTTTCATTTCGTGACTATGGGCCGATCTTTGCATGAATTAAGGGTTAAAACTTCATAAAATTACTTTAAAATCCAAAATGTTTTTTTCCTTTAAAATACATTTTTTTCCCTATGTATACCAATCATTTTTTAATTATATTATTGTTTTGAACTAATGGCATGGACTATTGTAAACAACCTTCGGATACACCACCCCAAAAGTTAGCTCAAAGGGTGGGAGTGCCAAAGGTCTTATAAAGGCCACATTAGTTGCCCATACCACCAATGTGAGACTATATATCTCAATACGCCCCCTCACACGATAGGGCATTGGGCTTGAAGGTGGACAACATACAAGCTCACTTACATGTGAAAATTCCACTACAAAGAAAGTGGGAGGCGGTGAGATTTCAAACGCTCTGATACCATGTAAAGAACCTCGGATACACCACCCCAAAAGCTAGCTCAAAGGGTGAGAGTGCATAAGGCCTTATAAAGGTCACATTAGTTGTCCATACCACCAATGTGGGACTATATATCTCAACAGCTATTCATACCACTGGTTTTTTTTTTTTTTTTTTTTTGTTTACAGCTATTCATACCGTACAATATGTTCACATCACATAATATATTTTCATCTCTGTGCAACCACCTGCACATACTCAACTCATACCCTAAAGGACATATTGGCCATTTGCACTCTCAATCTCTTGCAGACACCACTCAAAATATTCTATATATGAACACACCGTCACACTCCCTCCACCTAACATACGACAGAATTCACCACAGAGCACCTTAGACTACCCAACTTAGACCATATTTGTTTACTCTTCCTTAGAGCATATTTGTTCACTATTCCTTAGACCGTAAATCAGCCTATCAATTTATCATCTCGGACACAACAATTATTATATCAAAAAAGTTATTAATTTATATGTTTAATTGTTTTTAAATTCGTTGTTTGTTATTGTTATAAAACCATAAGATTAGTGGGGAGTTATTATCACATATAAAGACAAAAAAATTTGTTTTGTTTTATATGTAACACTCATTTTTATATTTTAGACCTTACATTTTATTGTATTATAACTCCTATAGACAATATTACAATAATAATAAACTCATTGAAAATATTTAAATGTATAGGAACTAAATTAAATTTTTTAAAATATAAATTAAATTAAAAAAATAAATGTCACAGATAAAAAAAATTATATATTTTAATAATTTTTTAAATCTCTTGGTGCTCATTGCCTTGCACTAGTGTAAAAAATTATGTTTGTTTAAATTGGTGCGGTTTGAGAACGAAATTAGAGAGGTAAGCATAGAAACTCAGATAAGTCCAAGATCCATAGAAGAACAAAACGCACTGAGTGTCGGGGAGGATAATCCTTAACAAATATTTTGAATAAGACAGTGTTAATCCGATTGTCGTATTTCATAGTTCTTATTTGTGGCCAAGTAATAATCGAGACCAGAAAGAGATAACCACGAACAGTGTACTTCTTTTTATCCTTCTAACCTTATATATATATATATATATACACACACCAAACAGTTTTTCTACCCTTTTAATTTTTCTTCACAATTTTTTTTCATATTTTCTGTTACCTTCTATTTTGCATATCATTTATCTAATAATACAAACCACTCATCATAAACGTCAATAAAGCTATGTAATCAGCGGCTTTGAAATAAAAAGAAAGGAAATTCAAAATAGGAATGAAAAAGATCATTTCTAATTAGTCAAAGTGTTCTGGACCACGTAATTAATAGTCCCACAAGTTTTAGGAAATGTTGAATTTTATTCATGATAAGTGAATTTTTTTATGGATAAAGGGTTAAATTCAACAAGTGAAACTCTCCTGTTTATTGTTACTGCACCCACACCACGTTTTTGACTTCAAACGTCTATTCTGCATAGTGATGTGTCACCCTTCGTGATTATCTCCTTCATAGGCGCCATAAATTTTTAAATCTTATATTAATCACGATTCTTTTGAATTGAACACAGAAATAGAGAGACAGGGTGATTGCAAACTCATTAATAATATTTATCAATCAAAATAGGTTGACTTCTTTGATAAGATTTGACAAGTATACATAAAAAAATTGTGTTTGATCTTACAAATAGTTGATAGTTTATTTGTAACTATTATGATAAGTCCACGTTGATGTTTGTAGATTGAAATGGAGAAACTTTCCTTTCCTTAGATTTTAATCATAAAAAGTAACAACATTTACCGATATTTCAAGTCGTATATATAATAATAGGTAATTATAGGATGATGAAAGTGGGACTAAGCTTTCACAAAGTTATGGCCCTAATTAATTTATGTGAATATGATGACCATTGACAAAGCTTAAATTGTCCACTTCCATATATGTCTTGCTCAACCCCTACCCTACACACCAAATTCTGTTTCACATTTGCATATCAAATTCTGTTTCAATCAGAGTGGGGAAATAAAAATCAAAAGAGGGCAAAAAAGAAATTTGGTGAAGTGTAAAGGTGGGTCCTCAGTCTTCATCCTAGAGAGCATGATATGATTTTTGCGAATCTATGAACTCAACACCAACATGTGATTAAACGACCACACCATGCATCTAAGAGCCATCATCAGATATTTTTTTTATTTACGTTTTTTATCTTATCCATGTCGACCTCATTTCTGTCCTCTTAATTAAATATACACAACTTGGTTAATAAAATATGTTTAATTAAAATATGGATTTTCATTTCCTCCTTTAACATAACACAAAAAACTTTCCTACACACTCAACATTTTGTGGGGCCCACACATTTTAAAACAAAAGAAAAAAGAAAAATATATGGTACGCAAAACGAATTTCTATAACATTACACAATCACTTTTCCTACAACATAATAAACATACGACCCTTAAAATATATTTTACTAAGTTGACTGTATCTAATTGAAAGGGGCATAACCAAAATAGCACGAAAAATTGAATCAATTCTTCTTCTGGTGTGGGGGAGGAGGATGAGAATGGGAAGAAGGGAAAGAATAAAACTTCTTTGTTTGTTTATAATTAAGTGATCAAATAATAGTATATTTAACCTTAATTTGATTTAAAGTATTTTATTAAATATTAAAATTTATGGATGAGTATATCCTTACTTACTATTTCTCATACAGAAAATGGGTGCTGTGTCTAAATTAGGATTTCAGTTATACACCTGCCGCCGCCCCGACGCATCGAATAATATATGAAGGGAAGTGTTTGTCTTTTTAAATATCATACTTTATGTCATTTAATTTTCACAAAAAGTGAGATTCATATATTTTTTTTGTCGATTCTCTTTCAAGTATGATTTATATCTTCTTCTTACTTAAAATTGCACAACTTTATATCCTTTGAAGTGTCACATATTTTTCTCATGTATGAATACTGATAATATTGCCAACAATATATAATTATTGGATTTTATGTTTATTATGTTGTAAGAAAAGAGATTGTGTAATGTTATAGAGATTCATTTTGCGTGCTTTTTTTTTCTTTTTTATTTGTTTTTAAATGTGTGGGTCCCACAAAATATTGTGTGTGTAAAAAAATTTGTTGTGTTATGTTAAAGGATAAAATGAAAACCCCATAATTATTATAACGCAATTGTTAAACTATAGGTTACAAACTTCAGCTGTTTGTTTTGTGCGGTAGATATAGAAAAGTGAACCCCACTAATTTTTTATTTTCTTTTTTAAAAAAACTAGGATACGCGACAGAAGAAGTATGAAAAGCCTTAAACTATGAATTTTATTAGTTTTTTATTTTCTTGTTGTAGAGAGAAAATAAGTAGGTCCTACCATTACAAGAAAAAAGAAAAAAAAGAAAAGAAAAAGGTGTGGTATGGAAATTGAAGTGAGAGAAAATGAAAGATGATATTTTATGTAAAAAGAGAGTAATATTTCCCTTAAACTATATATCTAAATTGTATAATTGTTTTTGAAAGAGTAGATCTTTACTAAAAGTTTGAGTAATAAACAAGGTTTCTGCACCGAAAGATTATTTTGTGACACATGCTAGTTCAAGTGTCAAATTTCCATAGGTGCGAACTAAAAATGTTGACTAATAAATTATTAAAATCAAGCTAGAACACCCCCAAGAATTTTATTTTATTTTTATAATTATACTTTGATTCAAAGAAGAATAAAATTAATGCTTCTATTCAAAAAAATAATTAATTATACCTTTGTCAGGAAAAATATGTAAATAGCTTACTTCCAAAAGTTTCTGACTGTCATATAAAAATTGCCTTCAAAACTGACTCTGAAAATGTAAACAAAAGTTCCCTGGACTTTTGTATGATTTGAATTCTTCAATAAATGGAGAAACTTTTCCGGTCCACCCACTCGTGGATGGAGAAGAACAAAATAGAAGTCCATTTTTTTTACAAGGATTCAAACTCATGAATTAAGAAACTGTTTGTTCAAAGTTCAAAATAATAAACTATGACAGTTTTGAATTTAATAAATGCAAATGTAAAATGAAATAAAAAATAATAGTAGATGGGATCGTGGATGGTGTTCCTCCATTAACGATGGAGTGCACCTTACTAAATGTGATACAGGGCTCAAGGCTGCCTAACCACCTCATTATTATGGAAGATTCTGGAAGAAGGTGGAAGGTTCCTCTCACCTTATATAAAAATCCCATGAGATCATTTGTAATATCTTGGATTTTATTAGAAAATTTTGAGTATCTTTAATGAGAAGCTTGATTGTTAGACCTTTTTAGGGAAGTTAAACGTACCACCTTTTTGGTGAAGCTTGATTGTACCTCTAGTGAAATAGTATGCAAGTTTGACTCTTGTAATTTATCTATTTGACGTAGGGAAAGATTTTCTCGTTCAGTGTCCCATGGTTTTTACTTCTCCATATTGGGGAAGGTTTTTCACGTTAGAATTTGATAGTGTCCTTCTTTATCTCTCTTTTCTACACTTTTTTCATTCTCGCTGTGTGTTGGTCGAGCTAGTGACTACAGGCCAATCTGATATTGCCGAGCTCCGAGCTCGACGTGCTGACCAAGAGGGACCGACTTGTCCCAATAGTGGTATCAGAGCCCAAGTTTGAAGGGTTCTGAAGGAGACGAGATGGAGACTAGTGATTTTGCCCATGATAGAGATATGTTCAAACATACTGCAAAAAATTTCACTTACTGGAGACCAATGATGGAAACCATCTGTGCTGCAAAGATATGTATGATGAGCCCATAGCTAATGAAGAGATGCTTGAAGGCAAGACCGAGAAGGAATGGAATATCCTAAATCGAAAGGTTGTGGCTATGATTAGGAAATACATCGACAAAAGCCTCTTTGAGCATGTATCCGAGTTCATGAATGCGTACGAGTTATGGACGAAGCTGGAGTGCATGATTCAGAATAAGACTCCTAGAAAGAAAGCACACCTGGTTCGTCGACTTGTGAAGCTAGAGTATAAGGACGACATGAGTATGATCGAACAGCTCAACACCAAGGTATTATGAATAAACTTTCCAAAGCCAGGATGAAGGTTGATGACAAGATACAAGCTCTATTCCTTTTGGGCTTGTTGCCAAAAAGCTGGGATACTCTAGTAGTGACTTTGAGTAGCTCAACCAATGACGAAAAACTGACAATGGATGCCATAATTGACAGCCTCCTGAGGCAAACATGGCTGAGAATAAGGGAAGGTCTGATGCCCGATGTTGAAGCAAGAGTCGGGTCGTGACAGACGTGATAAATCCAGAGCCGATCTAGGCCGACATATGAATTGAAGTGTTTCTACTATGGAAAGCCTGGCCATAAGAAGTCTAACTGCAAGACTCTACAGAAAGAAGAGAATAATGACACCATAAAACCAGATTAGATTGTGCTGAAGAAGAAAGAAGACAAGAGCACCACTATGATGGTTTTGAACTCGGATGTTGTTATCTTCCTCATTGGTGAGGATAATTTTTTGAACGTAGCATATAATGATTGCGTCTGGATTATTGATTCTGGTGCCTCCTTCCATGTCACCCCACATAAAGGCTCATTATCCTTGGATAGATGTGGTGACTTTAGAGTGGTAAAAATTGAAAATCAAGTGACAAGTAAAATTGTTGGAGTCAGTGATGTAACCCTGACCACGAATGCTGGGTTCCAACTTGTGCTGAAGGATATAAGGCATGTTTATAACATGTGACTAAACCTAATCTCGGTAGGAAAGCTTGATGATGTCAGGTTGGTGAACTACTACGGAAGATGAAAATTGACCAAGGGAAACTTGGTGATGGCCCGAGGTGAAAAAGAAGGATCCTTGTATGTGACGCAAGGAAAAATAAATGGTGGGGAAGCCAACTCTTTTTTAGATGGACCTAGTATGGAGTTATGGCACAAGTGTCTCGGCCACATGAGCAAGAAAAGACTTCAGATCCTATACAATAAAGGATTATTACAGGGTTAAAAGGTCAAGTGCTGGAGAGCTGCACACACTGCCTATCTGGTAAGCAGCAACAAATTTTTTGTGAGACCAGATCAACCTAGATGAGGTAGATATTCTTTACCTCGTCCATATCGATTTATGCTCTATGTCGGAGAGATCACTTGGTGCAGTTAAGTATTTTATTTCTTTTATTGATGACCATTGCCGTAAGTTGTGGATATATTTGTTGAAATCTAAAGACCAGGTACTCCAAGCCTTCAAAGAATTTCATGTTATGGTGGAAAGGAAGATTGGCAAGAAATTGAAAGTGGTCCAATCTGGTAATATTGGTGAGTATTGCGGCCCGTTTGATGCTTACTATAGAGAGGCCGAGATTTAACTTGAGAAGACGCCCCCCCCCAAGACTTCGCGGCTGAATAGAGTTATTGAAATGATGAACCAAACTATAGAAGAAAGAGTCTGAAGCATGCTACCCCAAGCGCCAGATTACAGAAATCATTCTAGGGAGAGGCGGTCTGAACTGCAGTTGACTTGATAAATCTCTTACCATTAGGGTCACAAGAAGGAGAAATTCCATAGGAAGTCTGGATAGGCCGGAAAGTGGTTTATGATCATTTAAAAGTATTTGGATACCTGATAATTTATATTTTATTGCACTTACTTGTTGCCTTTAATTATAATTTTTAGGATTATTTGGATATAAATAATGTTTTTTGGGACAAATTGTATTTGGCTTTTTATTGGGTTTAATTTATTTTCATACTTAATTTCCAATTTTACGTTACTATAGTATTTTGACCATAACTCATTCCATGAGTGTCCGATTGACCCCATTCTTATTGAATTTTGTAGCTAATTCAGAAGGCTACAAATGTTATGCAGACATAAAAGCCTAACTCGGACAACATGATGGTTGAAGATAAAGCCTAGGTTCATAACGAGTTGCTGCGGTTTTAATTAGTTAATTAAATTTAAGTTTGTAATTGGGAACCCAATGTCCATAAATCCATTATTTATCTTTTATTTCCTTTTATTCTAGGTCAGTTTGACTAGGAAACCTTGCTAGTGAGTTTTTTAGTTTTCATTAAATTGTCTCAGTTTGTATTTTTTACGGTTTAAAGATTAATATAGTTTTCTTTTCTTCTATATTATGTTCTTCATTTTTCCTTCTTTTAATTATGGTTTTCTACTTATCCATGCTAGGCTAAGCGCCCTTTAATCATTCCAAGAATTAAGGATTCTGCGGCTGAATTCGGAGGACTTGCGTTTTCCTGATCCAAATCGTTTCTCTTCCCTTAACTTGGATTTAAGTTTCACGATTGCATCTAAGGTAAGTAATTAAACGTTAGATTTAATGTCTAGGTTGATTAACAAGATGATCTTAAGTCAAACGAGCTGATACTCAATGATAGTGCGAGTAGATGCGCCATATTGACCAAACGTTAGGCGATCGTCTAAAGAGGGATTCCTAAGCAATTGCAGGGATTTCAAATTGCTTACGGTCAGCCACAATTTGGTAATTCTTTGTCCAATGATGGATGTCCTTGAATCCTAATTCTTGAGTTGGTTGCCATTAATTTCATAACTTTTCATTTTACATCCTTGTTTTTGCTTTATGTTTTTAATCGCATAAACCCCCCTCCCCCACTTTTACTTTCTGTTTTAAGCGATTTAGTCCACATGCAAGTTCCTTGAGAGATGATTCAGGTTATTCCCTTTACTACAAATCCTTATAACTTAGTAATTTGCATGGGTTCAACGGCGCATGTCAAATTTGGCGATGTTTCCGGGGAGTTTGCATGGTTCTTTATTGTTCTTTTTCATTTTCTTTTATTCTAATTATTAAATATTAACATTAGATTATATTAGATTTTGTTAGATTAGATTATATTTTGTTAAATTTGATTTTGTTTCCTATTGTTCTTAATTCTTTCTCTCTCTATTTATTTTCTTAATGCCTAATTTTCTTTTTATTTTGTTTCCTTTTATTCCTTATTTCCTTTTATTTTATTCTTTCCTAATTCTTTTGCTTATTTGATCTTTTATAATTTAGGTAGTTTTGTTATAATCTATGAGGTTTTGTTATAATTTAGGAAGTTTTCGGTGATTGGTGATTTAGGAAGTTTCTTATTTCCAAAATTCAATTATTTACTAATTGTTTTTGTTGTTTTTTTGATTGTTGCAGGACATATTGGGTATTTCGACAATTGTTGGGCTTGCTCCGATTTGGCTGATTTTTGGTGAGCTAAAGGAAACCGATACTCTAAGCAAGGCTCACGCATTGCGTGAGGTCCAAATTATTTTGGCCAAATTCGGTCATTTAGATCAATTTCCAATTTTTGAAATATTTTTATTTTATTTTTGATTTCCTAGATATCTTTTGCTTTCTGCTCCTAATTCTTGGTAGCTTTACACCAAGAATTATAACAAGTGGTGCCAAAAGCTTACGGTCTTGGTTCATTTTCTTTTCTGGTTCTTTTTTTATGGATGTCTTTTCTTTTTCACTCTGTTCCTCATTCATTTTGCTGCTGAAAATTGCAAATGATGGGCATTACCAAGGTTGAGGTGGAGAAATTCGATGGAAGAGATGACTTCAACATGTGGAAGATCAAGATGAAGGTTGTCTTGGTGCAGCAAGGATACTCTTGGACCTAACAAGGACCTTGCTGAATCCCTGACACCTAAGGAACTAAAGGATTTGTTGGCTCTAGCTCATTGTTTGAATGTAGTAAATTTGTCCGATGGTGTCTTTAGGAAAGTGTGTAAGATAATTAGTCCTATAGAGCTTTGGGAGAAGTTTGAGGCTCTCTATCAAACCAAATTCGTCACAAACATGATGTTCTTGAAGGAAAGAGACCTCTCCTTCAAGATGGATCCTTCTAAGTGCTCGGAGGACAATCTTGATGAGTTTAACAAACTCACCTTGAATCTAGACAATGTTGGGGCTATAGTCTTAGATGAGGATCAAATCTTGGTCCTCTTGAATTCTGTCCTAGATTCCCATAGGGGTGTAAAAGATGCTGTAAAATATAGCAAAAGGTGGAATGGACTTAGATGAGATAACTGAAGCTTTGAGAACAAGGGAGGTTGAAATATTCTTCCATAAAAAGTCCCATGCTGAAGGGCTGGTTGTGAAGGGTAAAAAGAAAAAGAAGGAAAAATTTAAAGGTGAATGGAAGGGAAATAATAATGTATCTCAACCAATCCAGAACACACAAGGTAATAAAAATAAGGAGCAGCCAAAGGGGAAGCTTACCTACTGGTTAAGTCATAAGGAGGGACATATCAATAAGAATTTCCCTAAAAACACTAAGGGAGCTGCCAAGGCAGCAACCAAAATTGAGTATGCTAATTTACTCGGTGGGTGTAAGGGTGCTGAAGTCCTTATAGTGTCTTATAAGGGTTTTGAGACTAAGTGAGTTATGGATTCAAGTTGCACTTTTCACATGACACATAAGTGCTTGAGTTCTGCAATCATCTATTTTCTAATTTTTGCAGTAAGCATGAGATTAAGAGGCATAGAACTTGTGCTAAAACACCCAACAAAATGGGGTGACTAAAAAGATGAACAAAACCATCCTAAACAAGGTCAGATATGCTGGTTGAATCTGGTCTCCCTAAATCCTTTTGGGCTGAGGCTATTTCTTCGTCCTGTTACCTTATAAATAAGAGCCGGTCCACTTTTATAGGTCTTAAAACCCCTATGGAGCTTTGGTCTGGTAAGCCACTAAGTCTAGGATGCTTAAAACCATTCAGTTATCTTGCATACATGCATGCGAAACAAGATAAGTTGAGTCTTAGAGCTGTCAAGTCTATTTTTGTTGGTTATCCTTCAAGTGTTAAGGGATATAAGCTATCACTCATAGCTAAAAGGAAGTGTTTCATAAGTAGAGAAGCGATTTTCGAAGAAAATACATTCTACAAAGACATATCCAAGCTTAGTGACAAGGAGCAACCTACTAGGACTGTTGAGTTGGAGGTGGAGCTTCCCAACAACACTGGATAACAACCTAATGTTGCTAGAAATAATCAACAACACCCATTGAGGAGCATGATATGAAGGAGGATATAGATAATTTGGAGGATTATCTTCTATCAAGAGATAGGATAAGCAACAACATCAAACCTCAAAGTCATTTTGCACATGCAGATGTGATTGCATTTGCACTTCAAGTTGGACATATGCTAGAATTTGATGAACCAAACTCATACTAAAAGGCTATGAGGCTGGATTCTAAGATTCATTGGCTAAAATCTATGAAGAAAAAGATTGAATCTCTTGAGAAGAACAAGACTTGGTTTTTGGTGGAGCGTCCAAAGAACAAGAAGGTGATTGGATACAAGTGAATTTTTAAGAGAAAGCTAGAAATCCATGGTGTTGAAGCTGCCAAGTTTAAGGAAAAGGTTATTGCCAAGGGATTTTCACAAGTTGAGGGGGTTGATCATAATAAAGTATTCTCCCATTTTGAGAAACATGTCTCAATTAGGCTCATCCTTTGAACTGTTGCAATTAATGATTTAGAATTGGAACAACCGGATGTCAAGACTGCCTTCTTGTATGACAGTCTTGAAGAGCTCATATTCATGGGCAACCCGAAGGCTTTATTGAAAAGGGGTCTGAGAGCAAAATATGCCTCTTGAAGAGGTACATTTATGGGTTAAAACAAGCCCCTACGTAGTGGTATAAGAGGTTTGATGATTTTGTTTTGTCCAACAGTTTTAATAGGAGTAGTTTTGATCATTGTGTGTACTTCAAATAGTTGCATGATGATTATTTTATCAACTTGCTAATTTATGTTGATGATATGTTAATTGCATCTAAGGACACAAATAAAATTAACAAACTGAAATCATTGCTGAAAAAGGAATTTGAGATGAAATTCCTTTGTCCAGCTAAGATGATACTTGGCATAGACATTACAAGGATAAGGGATGAGAGGAAACTCACTCTCTCAATTTGAATATGTGAAGAAGGTCTTAAAGACCTTTGATATGTATCTAGCCAAACCTGTAAGTGTTCCCCTTGCTTATCACTTCAGGTTAAGGGCTGTTCTAGGTGAGTTAGCCTTAGATGAGTTTGCTTTTATGTGCAATATTCTATATTCTAATGTTGTTAGGTGCCTAATGTATGCGATGATACGTTCTAGGCCTGATATTGCATATGGAGTTAGCGTAGTTAGTAGATACATGAGCAAACCATCTAAGGAACATTGGAATACTGTGAAAGGGTTGCTTAGATATATTAGTATCTCTATGATTTTTGTATTCATTACACTGCTAAAAACTCAAATAATTTTGATATTACTGATTTTTGTGATTCTGATTATGCTGCTGATCTTGATAAAAGAAGATAACAAGAGGGTTTGTTTTTTATGTGGGAGGAAATCTGGTGAGCTAGAAGGCAAGCTTACAACACATTGTGGCTCTTTCCACAAATGAAGCAAAGTACATGGCTTTAACGAAGTTGTCTTGGAGAAAATGTGGCTACATGTGATTGTCTCCGAGTTGGGTTTAGGTAAGGACACATCTAAGGTAATTTTTGATTCTCAATCTACTATTCATTTGTATAAAAATTCAGCATTTCTTAAAAAAAACCAAACATATAGATGTTAGGTAGCATTTCATTAGGGAAATAATTGGAAATGGTCAGGTTGTTATAAATAAAATTTCAATTAATGTTAAACTTATTAATGTGTTATCAAAGACTATGCCTGTTAGTAAATTTAGGGATGCTCTAAATTTGCTAAGAATAAAACCTCCCTAGATGCATGCATTGCATTGCATTGGCCTTGGGTTAAATGCCAGAAAAACTCTGGTGTGCACTTTGTTTTGTTGTATGTTTAGTAAATAGGTGGAGATTTGTTATTATGCATTCACCAAACATGGTGATGCTTGTTGTTTGATATTTGTAGGCTAAATTTATATTACATATTGTTACATGTCCCGGTTTGCTTTTCTTTTGGTGAATGGGCCAATGACATTTCGGTTAACAATCATGAGGCCCATTTTGCTTATGAAGGCTATCATCAGCTTGTGAAATTTATATATCTATTGACACGGTGGCTTTTTTGATATATAGTTGATTCATTTTTGTTCCATTTGGCTTTCAATGGGTCATCATCTTCATTTGAATTCTATGTGAAAGGAATGATTTAGGGTTTCTTTGTGAGCTTGTGAGGCATTTTTGAGAGAGATAACCTAAGAATCTCATCTTGCTTCTTTGAAGATATCTGATCACCATGTGAAGGCAAAGTTATCTATCGGTGTATTTTTGTGAGACCTATTCTTGGTCACGGTTGGAAGACTCGGTGAAATTTTTCCATATTATTACTTTATGTTGTTGTTTCTTGATTACATACGATTGTGTATGTGCTGCTGTAGAATATATGAGCTATATCTCCGTAATATCTAGCTTTTTCTCTGTTACATGTCTGCTATGTGTTGTATATAATAATCCTAATTCTCAAATTGTTTGAAATTTGACAGTTACGTGAGACAGTGTGTAAATTTGGTGTCTGTTAAGGAAATTATGTCAGTTGAATCATGAAACTATCATGATAATGGATGTAAGAATACAATTCATGCCTAACAAGTCAATTAGAACCTAAAAAAAACATAAGTTGTGATTAGAGACAAAAATACAGAAAATTTTGTAACAGGAGTATTTTGGTAATTTTGCAAACTAGGTCTGAACTGAGTTCTAACAGACTAGTTAAATTCTTTGGTAAATTCTAAGGGTTTTATATTTGTTTAAATTAATTGATGTGTAGAATAATTTAAATAAATAGGTCAAAGTTTGATTAATTGAAAAGTCAACTAGTTGAAAAAGTAAGCTTAAACTTTACACCGAGGCTTAATACTTGGTCAAAGATGATTGTCTTGCTTTATATGCTATATGTGATGTGTAATTATTGTATGTATTGTATGATTGGTTGGTCAAAAATTCAAGCAGATGGTGTGTAAAGTGAAAACCAATGAAAATTAAGTTACTTTATACTTGAAAAAGTCAAAAATTATGTGCTATTCTTCCTCCACTTGTGCAAGTCGGTTCGTACACCATTTGGAGTGCATTTCACACACAATTTTTTTTTGGAGGAGTGGTTGGCTTATCTTGAAAGTTTGGTTAAAGTTGGAAAGAAAAATCTAAGTTAAAAAGGTGAAAAAGTCATAAAAAGTAAAGATTTAAACCTTTTAATTTCAAAACACTTGTCATCTTCTTATTCTTTCTTCAAGACACACAAAATAACTAATTTTCTTCTCCTCCATGACCATGGAATCCTTGGAGAGTGAGGGCTTGAGAGAACTTGATTTCTAGTTATAATTTCAAGAAAGTTACAACATGAAAAAGATTTTTTATGAGCTTGTAAGCAAAAGCCCTCAAATCATACACGTTCTAGCCTTATATTGAGTGAGAAAATCCCTCCTAAAGGTTGAATATGATAGCTATACTTTGGTGTTTTGGATGAGTTTTGTTTGGATTTTTATGTTGAAAAAGCTTAAGGTTACCTAAAGGAAACTATATAAAGTAATTGCTAACAACTTTTTGATTTGATAATGATTTATGAACATTTGTGTTCTTGTGTTCAACATAATTTTCTATGTATCTTTATGATGAATTTTGAAATGGTCTTATGTTGGAAATTGGTTGTTTAATCTTGTAAATCAAAGACTATATCTAGAATTCTTGAAAAATTGCATGAATTAAACCTAACCCTAATTCTTGAAAAATCTTGGTTGTTTTATGTGCTAAATGATTAGTTGAATGTTTATAACATGAATTCAATGTGTATGTGATGGTATGGTTTCATTAGATTAAAGTTTGAATGCATAAAAGTCATGAAAATCTATTGTGTTGATATGCCTCTAGCATATATATGATTTTGAGCCAAAATGAGAAAGGAATCTTGATTAATCTTGGATAAAAAGGGGCTAGAATTACTATTAATTTGATAAATCTCAATCAAAGATTGAGAAACTGATTTCCTTCTGATTTTGTAGGAAACAGGACAAAAAGAGGCACTTTTGGAAGTATCAGGCTGAAGCCCCACACTCACAACGTGGGTGTAGCGCTGACAGCGCCAGAAGAAATTTTAAGCCAGAAGCCCCACGCTGATAGCGCGGGCATGGCACTGATAACGTGAAGAAGGATTTTTAGACAGAGACACCCACGCTACTAGCGTGGAACTCACGCTAGTAGCGCCGGACATTTGTGCCACCCACGCTCACAGTGTGGGATCCGCGCTAGTAGCGCCAGCATCCAGAGACATCCACGCTCTCAGCGTGGAAGTCACGCTAAGAACGCCAATTTTTGGGAAATAACATCACCGTGATTTTTTAAGGGCAAATTTGGAAGAAGAAAAGGGGATGCTTCATGACAGAATTAGGCATTCTATCATCAGAGAACCGTCGTGCTTCAGAGAGAGTTCCGGAGAGATCTTCTTGTTCATCTTTATTCTTCCATTCTTCTCGTTCTAGTTTATGTTGAATATTCATAGTTCAGCCATGACCATGGTTGGCTAGTTTTCTTTATTGTAGTTGGGGTCACAAACCCTATGTGAACCCTTTTACTATGGATTGATTTATTTTTGCTCGTTTATTTTAATATATTTTATCTTTACTCTGTGCGTATTGTTATTATTTCTGTTAGACTTGATCAACCTAATAGGAAATAATAATTTAGGAATTAGGGCTCGCAATAGGAATACTGAGGTTTTGATTCTGAAAGAGGGTAAAGTAACAATTTATGCACGCTCTAGGGATGGACTTGTGTGAATTGCAGTCGTTTAGTTTATCGGGATTAATGTCTAATTTCATGCAAAATTGCTAAGAAATTAGGATTCCAATTTGATTAAAGGGTTAGATTGCCAAGGGATTGAGATTTAACTAATTATTTTTAGATGATAATTTGTCTGAGTTATTAAATTGAATGAGCATTGTCAATCAATCCAGAGTTTAAATTGGGGATCATATGGTGAGTGTACCTTAACTGCAATGCCTTTTATTATTCTCTCAAAAATCCAGTTTTATTTTTACCAGTGCTTATTAAAATTGAAAATTACAAATCTTAAATATCTGTCTTTATTTTTCATCAATTCACTATTTTCCAACAACAACAACCGAATTTTCCAACTTAAGAGGACTGGTTATTGTGGTACTTGGCTTACAATCCCTGTGGAGATGATACTATACTTATTATATTACTTATGCGATCGGTACACTTGCCGGTGAGCATCATATGTGTTTCGGCCATTTCAAGTTAAATGGGTATCCATCATGTTTAATTTATTTTGAATGATGTTACATGTATTTGGTGGATAATAAAGTGTATGTGAATGGTTGGTTTAAGTATTTGAACTTGTGAAAGTAATTTGACAGTTAAAGGATTGAAAATCAGTGATTTGGAAGCTTAAGTTCAAGTATATGTTTTGATGCCTGATTTAATGTTAAAGTGGTGTAAAGAATGATGAATGAAAAACATGTGAATGTGTTTGATCGTGTTGTGTGAGTTTCAACCATGATGAATTTAATTTGGTTGGAATTGAAGTTCATTGATAATTAAACTATAAAAGCTTAAATAAATAGTGTGTAAGTAAGTTGGAAGGTTTAAGTCTCTAATTGTTGATGTGCGGATGTAGGTTTAACCTAATATCAAGTTTAAAGATAAGTTGACTTATAGCATGAGCATGGATTGTTAAGAGTGAATTTGTAAAGAATTTAATGTAGTTTGCACAAGATATAAATATTGTCTTACAGGTTGTTGTATGCATGTCGATTATGATGTATATTTGGGTACAGGTGTGAATCGGGAGATATAGTGATTCCTGATCAGTATTCGGAGGATTTGACTTGATTATTTTTTTGTACAAGTAAGCTTGCTAGGAGCTACTAGAGGTAAGCTCTTGGTGTAGAAGGATTCTTCATCTTTGTTTGTTCTACCAGGATTTCATTATCTTGGAGGTATATCTGTATGATTGTGTTTTGTGATAGTCAGCTATATAGTGTAGTTGCATTCATATAGATTATAACATGATTTGATGTGAAATGAGTTGTGATATGTAGGTTCTTGTACAATGAACATTTTCAGATAGGCCATGAGTGCACCTGGACCGATTGGCTCTGGTTGCTCTTGAGATTTAATTCCTGGAGTTATCTGTGCAGACGAGTAGTCTGATACTATTATGTGATTATATGATGTATGATATACTATGTATCTGACCTTTCATGCAGGAAAGTGAACTCATGGGTGGAGACTTCTCCATAAACCCTGAGTTTACGAAATTTATTTCTCACCCCGTGTTGTGGGGATATATTTCAGGTATGCCAATAGTTGTTGATCAGTCATCTCATGGCAAGAGGCCTGTGTAGAGTGGCTAGTGTTGAAGCTGGATTTTGTATTTTGATCTATGTGTGTATGTATATACTTTTTGAGGCATGTGTAGTGTCCATGCATGTTATCAGCTATTATCTCTTGAAAGACATGCCTAGTCTTTACTTTGACTATCTATAATGAAGTATAAATTTCAGTATGTATTTGTGTATTGGCTTTAAGCCATAGTCCAGTACGAGGTATTTCAGTATGTTTCTGTATCTGTTGCAAATTAATATTCGCAGGTTTATTTTAAGTCTGATAATATTTATGTATATTTCGTGTAGATTTTCTATATTACAGGAATTTGGATTTATCCGAATTACAGCCGTTATATTGTCCGTAGGTTTTCTGTTCTGAATGGTCTCTATGATCATATTTGAATGGAATATATTTGTCCAGTACATATATAACTAGAAATGACATAGGTAAAACGTTCAAGAAATTTGTACAGGTATGGGACTGTGCAAATCATAATTTTTGGAATTAAGTTTTGTACGTGGCAATGCGGGGAATAATAGGTAATGCGTTAATTCATTAATGAAATGTAATTCAGAACATTAGTAAGGATAAAAGAAAAAGATTATTCGTATTTTTGTCATAATTAGAATACATACACATGTTAAGCCTTCCGCCTAATTCATGTTTTGTAGAGCGCTAGTATACCATATGTAGGTTAACTCACCGGCTGCAAATGAGGTGTTACGTTGTAGGTATAATCTTGTATTTGCTGCTATTGCTAAACATTTTTGAAACTATTTTCGTTTTGAATAAAAATGCATGTTAGAGGGCGTTTAGCTCTCATAGGCCAACTTGGATGTAGGAAACTCTCTCACAAAGAGTTATCTGAACCAAGTATAAAATCTTGGTGTGTTGTTCTTTATGTTTTATTGTGTTGTCTTTTGCTTTCTATTCCTAATTCTTTGTAGCTCTATACCAAGAATTGTAACATTACCTTTAGGTAGGAATTTCTTTATAAATAAAGGGTTAAACCTTACAAGTATGCTATTTGGAACCTTAATCCTTATTTGATGTCATTGTACACACACATACTTCCCTTTACTCTTTATTGTAAGTTTGTGCAAAGTGATTTGTCATCGCCTACGATTGTCTCTTTAATAAACACAACTAGTCTAGAGATCCTATTAGAGATATAAATATTTTATTTTATTTTTAATTGAGATATTCTAGATCTTTCTATTTTATAGTTATGCTCTTCTATATAAAAGCCCCAAGAATTAACCAATTAATGAAATCAATATTTTCATTTTCTCTCTTTTACCTTATAACATGGTATCAAGAGCAATTTTTCATCCTCCATAAATGGAAGTTCCGTTGCACTAATTTTTTTTTTATTCATCGATCTTCCTCTCCCTTTCTAGGTATGTTTTCTTTCAAATCTGCATTATGGAGTATTATAAAAAAAATTCTTCCAGATCGAATCCCGATCTGTGTTCTCCTTCACTCTTTTTTTAGGAGTTTATGTCTATCGCCGGTGCGTCTGCGGCCTATGTAGCACTGATACGACATGCGACACGTGACACGACACGACACTCCGACACGTCAATCCTAAAAAATTATGGATTTCGACACGTTGGGACACGTTTTAATATTAAATAATATTTTTTATTTATATAGTGTATATTTC
This sequence comes from Gastrolobium villosum, assembly GCA_032173675.1. Taxonomy (NCBI): domain Eukaryota; kingdom Viridiplantae; phylum Streptophyta; class Magnoliopsida; order Fabales; family Fabaceae; genus Gastrolobium; species Gastrolobium villosum. The sequence continues at coordinate 91,476 of JAVKPL010000986.1, forward strand.
ATTTAATATTTAATAATTTAACAAAAAAATGAAACTAAATTAATAATACCCATCAACACGTTATAAAGATAGAAGCTTTAATAAAAAAAATAAAACCTGGATGAGAGAGATATAATATCAGATAGAGAGAACAAATCATATTAGAGAGAGATAAGAGAGAATGAGATACAACAAGAGCGTAATAGGAATTGACAACAACGATACTAAGATCTATCTTATCTGCTTAAGGGGAAAAAAGACAAAAAAATAAAATTGATATGATCAGGTGGAAGTTTTATTAATATATTTTAATTTTTAAAAAAATATAAAAATATAAAATAAAATAAAAAAAATTACGAAAATGTCATTTGACAGTGTCGGACACGGTCAAATTCGCGTGTCGGAATGGTCAACGTGTCGAAAAAAGTCAACCGTGTGTCCGACACCGTGTCGGAGCGTGTCACCGTGTCGGAGTGTGTCGAACCCGACTCTTCCTGTTTTTACAAGTGTCCGTGCTTCCTAGTCTGCGGCTTCTTGTCCCACAGTCTTGGCCCTTCTTCTCTGGTGCTTTTATCTCTGCTGATTTTCGCGGTTGTTCTCCATCTTTGATGGTGGTTGTTCGATCTACCTAAAATATTTTTCAGATCTGTGAGTCACCTTCCTTCTTCCCGATCAGTGTTTATTCTCCTTCTCCTTCTTGTTTTTTTTTTTACTTTCTCTCTGATTTCACCTTTTTGGGATTTTATTTTATTTTTTGTTTCTGGATCCTTCTCTTCTTCTTTTTCTCACCCTATCTCACTATTTCTTCTTCTTTTTTTTTTAATACTATTTCTTCTTCTTTATCCACCTTTACATCAGATCTGATTTCTTATTTTGGTTCTTCTAAAGTTGCTAATGGAATTTTGGGGCTGGTTGTTGGCATGATTGCTACTTTTGTGCTCGCTCTAACCAGACCCCGTGTGTTGTTCACTGTTGGTGCTCTGACATTGTTTGGCCATATCTTCACTATTTTTAGGTCATTTAAGGACTATTTCTCGATTCAGTTTGGCTCCACTTTTTTTTCCTTCCCAAATCTGGGTCATCTTCATTTTCCAGATCTATGTTTTTTAGTCCCTATAGCATCTTCATCTATTTTACATATTCATCTGCCTTTGCCTCTCACCAGCGTCTTCTATGTACCAAATGTTCGACCAAAGTCTCCATGGAAGTTATTTGGATGAGTGGTTCTATTTTTTTTTTTTTCTGGCTTGTATTTGGCCACTTTGATTTTATTCCCACATATGTTTGTAGTGTTATTCAAGTCTGATTTGGCTTGTATTTGGTTTTGCCATTGTTTGGCTTTATTTTGTCCTCTAATTCAAGGGGCGCATTTATCTAGGTTGTTGCTTGGTCCGCGGATTATCCAATTACAGTGGCTCCGTTGGCTTTTATCTTAGTTGCAGTACTGATGTTCAGGCTAATATCCATCTCAGCCCTTCCTTTGCTGATGTCTATTCCAACACATTATACCTGATGTTCGTTCCAACACTATCTCTTTACCAGCTTTTCAGACCGATGATCATTCCAGTTGATTTGTTGTGCTACCAATTTCTCCGGTTGATGTTCCGTGAAGCTTTTATTTTCTTTCTTCCCAAGATGGAGTGTTCATGCTATTCACCCTCTATCTTGAGGGGAAGTATTGGAGATATAAATATTTTATTTATTTTTAATTGAGATATTCTAGATCTTTCTCTTTTCTAGTTATGCTCTTCTATATAAAAGCCTCATATGTACAAAAGAATTAACCAATTAATGAAATCAATATTTTTCATTTTCTCTCTTTTAACTTCTTTAACATATCCAACATCAACCTTTGATCTTGAGGGATGAAACACCATCCTCATGTCAAATCTTGATATCACAGTCACACTAGTCACGAAAATTAAAAACCACGCAGCAGCTTCCGTGAAAGTACTTGGAACTCAGAATGCATGGTTGTTACTAAAATACATTATCTCCATGCTTACCTTTCACAATGATATATATATATATATATATTTTTGGGTACTTCCTTTCACAATGATATGATCATTTCACCAAGTTTATTTAAAATTAATAATCATCCATTAAGTTATAGCCATGCTAAGTTAGGTAGGCCCCGGAAGCCATTAGAGAGGACCATAAACTAGTAGAATAACGTAAAGACTCAAAAGGAGAAGAGAAGAAAGGGAGAATAATGGACAGCTAACATTACCCACTTTTGTTTTAGTAATAATTAAGTTTGTTTAAAGTGGATTCCCGTGTAGTTCTCAATGTATGAACTTATTTATTTATTTATTCATCTCATAAACTAAACAAAAGACCCAGCATTAGTTTTCAAAGATGTAAACAACTTGAAACACCTTTGGGATCTTTAGATTTAAATATGAAATAAACAACACTTTCAGAAAGTGAAAGCATCCTATTATCGCCACTTGATCATCATATTCTTCAAAAGATATATATTGCCCAGTAGTGTGGCCTGCACTTGGAATTTTCTCACTGACGTTTCCTTTCTCTAGGTGTCATTTTTGTTTTCAGGAATCTGGTTCCCTAAAGTTTGATTCTTGAAGCTCTGCCCATTGACCTGTAACATTTTCTTTACCTTTATATCGGTTTTTTTTTTCTTTTCCGCATAAGCCAAAGTTCATATCGGCGTGATTTTATAATTTATATTGGTGTTTGAAAATAAAATAGCAAGTTGTGACTCACAAGAAAATTGATGATCTTATGTATAATATAAGATAGGCGTGTCTATTTCTTTTCTTTTCTTTTAATAAATTCAAGGGTATCCTTCCGCCGTAACCGAAGACTAATCTCATTCGAGCACTGACGGATCTTTTCGGGGTGGCTCTCTCAAATCCTTATTTTCTATTCCTAGGACTCGAACTCGTGACCTCTGGTTTAGGGGCCCAGTCTCCTTACCACCCGTGCCAAAGGAGTTTGGTAGGCGTGTCTATTTCTTTTATAGGAAGTACGGACACAAGATATTAAATTATGGGTTTTCGATTTGTCCTTTAACATGACACAACAAAGTTTCCTACACACACATCATTTTGTGGGGCCCACATTTTTTAAAACAAAAAAAATAAATAAAAATTAAGAAAATCTCTATAATATTACACAATCATTTTTTCCTACAACATAACTCTTATAAAACCCTTAAATCATGGGAAATAAATTCCTCAAGTTGCATGAGATAAAATTATCTCAATGCACACACATAAAAATAGATGAGACCCACTTTTTTTTCTTCTCATTCTAGTTATTTTTTGTATGTATATAAAACAATTTTATCTCATGTAACTTGGGAAACGCACTCTGCTTAAATTATATATAAATATGTGTAAAAAAAAAGTTTTAAATAACCTGATATATTTTCACAGATTTATGCTATATGTGTGTGAAATACGAATGAAGTAAAATTCCAACTGAATTTCTCTCCTATGTATCCTTAGTGGTTGAAAAAGGGAAGTAACTTTCCAGTACAAAGCTCATTACACATTAACACTAGCAGCAGTACTGTCTATTGTTTCCGAAAAAAAAAAAAAACACTAGCATTGCATAATATACAAGGATAAATTCTTTCTTTAAAAAAAATATGAAATTGGAGTTATATATTAATAAAAGACTAACCATTATATTCCATAAAAAGCATCGCTATCAACAAATGAAGGCTAAAAAAAACAGGTTAATTTTTTTTTTGTGGTACAAAAAAAGGTTAAATTTGATTCTCTGTTAATGCAAAACTTTCTATATTATCATTTAATATTATGTTACTACATTAAAAGAGTTGAAATAGTACTTTGATAGTCAATCACTTTTAATGATTTAGAAATATATTATAGCGATTTTTTTTAAGTAGAATCAAATCAATTATTATTTATATATGTCAAATATATGCAAGATTGTAAATAATTTAATTTTGGTTCATTATTAATATAAGCATTTATATATTTTCATTTAATTAATCATATTTTGTCATAAATTTAAAAATATTAATTTTCATTTGATTATTATCATATTTAAATTTTCTAACAGTTTGATAATAACACATAATTCATCCTGATTTTAACCGCAGTAGAATTGTTTATAAACTGAAAATTATTTTTAACTATTTAACTACAGATAAAAATGTAACTATTCAACCTTTTTTTATTTACGTTAGAATCACAAAAATATATGTTTCTATTCAAACCCAAATTCAAGAGAATGCCTTACAAAATAAATTGTATTTATGAAAATTAAAAATGATGACTAAAATAACTTAAGGATATTTGCAATTTAGTTATCCTAAATATAGTTTTGATGTACTATTAATGTCAAAAATATATATACTTACATGTAATATAATTAATGTGTTTTTATATGATTTAATAATTTAATACCTAGCGTAATTATTAATATAATTGAAATCATTAAATAAGGTCTCAACATAATCTATATCACGATAAAGCTCGAGAATATAAACACACACTTTAAAAAACTCTTGTTACAATTTTTTTTGTTTGAAATATTCCAATCGGTTTATCACTTTACGACTAGTCTGATTTGGGACGGGTTCAGAATTTAAGACTTTAAATCCTTCCTAAATGTGATACGGGAAAAGATCGAACATATGCTCTCATCCTCTGATTTGCTCAGCTTCTATACGCTAAGTGAGCTACCACCATTTGTTTTGTTTTTGTTTTTTTTTTTTTTTACAAACTATGATAAGCCACATCTCTTAACATAATCATAAGTAGAAACTATGAAGCATCACTTCAATAACCCTGACGTGTCGTGTCCGACACTTCCCGTCACTCTCAGACACTTCCCGACACTCCAACACACGTTATAGAAATTCAAAAAAAGATTTAAAGGTTGCGTTGCGTTAAGTTTTTAGTTTCAACTATTAGATTCGTTGAATTATGATTACTATTTTATTGAGTTTAATATAAATATTTGGGATATCTTATGTTTATTTGCAAAATTTATGAATATTTTAGATACATTTATTTGTTAAATTATTGAATATTAAATCTAATATACACTACATAAATTAAAAATATTATTTAATATCAAAACGTGTCCTAATGTATCGAAATCTAACATTTTTTAGAATTAACTTGTCGGAGTGTCGTATCGTATCGTGTCCCGTATCGGTATCGGTGTTACGTAGGTAGAAACATGTAAAACAAAAAGTGTAATCAATTTCAATCGATCAATACAAATTATACAAATACAAAATAACGTATATATTATTCGTGTAATTGCATGGGTGTAACATTAATGCACGCACCTTGCTGGAAATTAATTTTTTTTTATGGAAGTTGGATGCACCGTAAAGGGCGGCTGGACCCACAGCACGAAAATAAGCGGAACAATTGGACCAAATGTTATTTAGAACATTGACGAATATCTTACCGAACAAAAAGAGTTACCAACCGCAGAACCTTTTTCAAACCATGCTTTGCACACAGTGTCCAAATTTTAAGCCCCGTCTCCATCAAACGGAAACGGACCAAAACCAAAACCACCTCTAAACCAATCCCGTTGGTTTTAAAAAAGGTGCTTACCATTTGATCCACGCGATGAGAATAAAAAATCTTCATAGATTTTCCTATAATAGAAAACCATGCATATACGTGTATATAAACTACTGCACAAAATTTATGAACCCTTATTATAAACTTTTTAACCATTTTTTTATTTAAATATAATATAATGACGTACGTGTACAAACAATAAGGGAAATTTTATATACATATATGGTATGATATCAGGGAGACTAGTACGAAGTTGGAATCAAATTTAGAGAGACCAAATCCAATGGTCTTTGATTAGTTAGGATGCTCTTTGTCTGAACGTAGCCTGTTTGGGTATAATACGCTAATTATTGCACTTAAAAGTCACATAACATTGTCTTTAATATTTAATGACTTATACTATTATTTTATATGAAGTCTTGATCATTGTTGTGTTAATATTTAATGACTTACATATTTAATAAATCGCAACTATTAAATATAAACCAAGAATTACATTCTCAATTTTGGTCATCCATCATATTTATATTTAACGATATTAATTTATTAAATATGTAAGACATTAGATACAAGTAAATTAATGACTAAACTTTGGTGTAAGATATTTTATTCTTACACCAGTGTAAAAATAACCCGCTTTTATATATAAATATGGGAAAATATTTTCTCCTTTTAAAGGAGAAAATTTTTCTCCTACCAAAGACACATAGCATAAGTGGGGCCTACAAAATAGTGGAGAGAGAAAAAAAATTAAGTGGGACCCACTTATGCTATGAGTCTTTGGTAGGAGAAAAATTTTCTCCTTTAGAATGAGAAAATGTTTTCCCTATATATATATATATATCATATATATATATACACTAAGGGTTTGATTTTTCTCATGTTACATGAGATAATTTGTCTCATACAACACTCAAAAGATTGGATGGGACCCATTTTTTTCTTTCTCTCTCTTCTTCAAAATGTATCCTAACCACTTTTGTTACATGAGATAATTTGTGGCATGTAAGATATAGGAAACACATTTCCATATACTAATTATATGATAACATTTTATATTAATCTCATTAATAAAAAAGTAAATTGAAGTTATCTAATAATGTTGACATAAAATGTTACTCAATAATAAAAAGATATTAAAAAAAAAAAAGTCAAACAACATAATGATAGCATTCTTCAAAAATGATGTATGGCAGTCTCATATATGGTATGTTGTGTGATATTAATATCTAAGGCATATTTATTCACAGAAAAACGTTGCTTGAAATTGAAGACCATCATCATCATTCATCTAATCTAGAGCTAGTGGGGGGGTAAAGAAAGGACAAAGGGCCAGATAAGTATGGAACGAGTTAGAGATCTGATGAGCGAAATATGGAGAGTGGAAAGTAAGGTAGAGAGAGAGAGAGAGTTGAGAGACCAAACCACCCTCTACCTCTTTAATTTTGATCCTTTCCTACACCACACCACCTACTACAACACTTGATTTTCATTCTTTCCCTTTCAAGGTACTTCTCTCTCTCTCTCTCTCTCTTTCTATTTCTCTTTCTCTCTCTGCATCTGTTTTGGTATTAAATTGCGGTTATGGATGTTTGCTGTATTGGTACATAGTTATCCTCATCTTGTATAATGTGCAATCGCTTATCCTCATTCTTATCTAATAAGTGAGGATTTGTTATCTCCTACTTGTTCGTTGCTTGTCTTTTATTTTTTATTTTATTTATTTATTTTTCGTGTTCAGTTCAGCTTGCAATCTGGCTTTCAGGAAAATTGAATATATTCATGTCTGTTGGAAGTTTTTGTTACTTACGGAATCAAAGCCGAGGAACTAATCATATAAACCTCTCTAACCAGAATTTCTCAAAAAAAAAAAATTTTTTTTTTTGGCAAGTTTGTGGGCTTTGAATTTTAAGGTGGAAGGAAATTTTCAGAAACTGTTTTGTTGAACTATGAGTTTAAGAAATTGGAATAGAACTTAAGCCTGACTGCAATTATGTTTGAAGTTTTGTTTGTTTCAATCCTGGAAGGACAGAGCTTAATTTTACCGTATATAGTTTATTTTGCCGTTGTTCGTCTTCTCTGCATTTGTTTAGGATTCCTCAACCGGCTACTCTGTTTTGTGTATACTATATATTGTTTTATTTACTGTTTTTGATGAAATAAAGTGAAATTTCCTTTAATGAGGAAAAAAGATGTAACTTGTTCAATTTCAAGACAGAAAGTTTACCATCCTAATTTATCCTTCCATTTTTAAGTATGATTATATTACTTTTTTTTTGGGTTGTTTAATTTTTATCCCTTCGAATTCGATAAGTTCTTTTAAAGCTTCTTCTATGTGGTCTGCCAAATGTAGCGAAGTGTGTTTGTCACTGCTCTTTGGAATTAAATTTGCTTCCTTATATAACCTATTAAGCTTTCTTAGGTTCTTGACAATCTTCATTTCTCACCTTTTTTTTTTAATGACATGAATGTGGATCTTTTCCAGCTTGTGTAATGTTAGATTTCTAATTTATTTTATTTTTCTGACTCTTCTTTTCTAGTCAAAAGGACAGAGTTTCCAGGGTCAATCTCTTGGTAAGATTTCCTGTATGCAACCCTTCTTGTCTCATAGCTGTTGAGAATTTGAGATAGTTATTATTCTATAAGGAAATATTCCTTTTGATCATTATGCATGTCTGGCCCTGTGGCCACAGTTGATAATTTGGATGGAGCACCTTCTTGTGCAGAGAGAACAAAATCTCTTAATGCCATTTCTGAAATAGACCATATATCTATATTGACAAACGGTGAAGCTGATTATTCCTCTGAAATTGCTGGCTTTAGAGTTGGGGAACTCTTGCTTCCTAATGGAGAATCATATTCTGGGTCCCTTCTTGGCAACATTCCAGAGGGTCAGGGTATTTATGTATGGACAGATGGTTGTGTATATGAGGGTGAGTGGAGACGGGGGATGAGAAATGGAATTGGGAAAATAAAATGGTCTTCTGGAGCAGGGTATGAGGGTGAATTCTCTGGTGGCTATATCAATGGTACGGGAACATACATTGGCTCCGATAATCTGATCTACAAAGGTCGGTGGCGATTGAATCTTAAACATGGGCTAGGTTATCAAGTTTATCCAAATGGAGATATCTTTGAAGGCTCTTGGATGCAAGGGACACCAGAGGGGCCAGGCAAGTATACCTGGGTCAATGGAAATGTATATATGGGAAATATGAAAGGCGGGACGATGTCAGGAAAAGGAACTCTCACCTGGATAAATGGAGACTCATTTGAAGGAAGCTGGTTAAATGGCATGATGCATGGGCTTGGGGTATATAATTGGAGTGATGGAGGCTGCTATGTTGGTACGTGGACACGGGGTCTGAAAGATGGCAAAGGAACCTTTTATCCAAAGGGCAGCTGCCTTCCTTCTGCACAAGAAATTTATCTGAATGCGTTGCGAAAAAGAGGGCTATTGCCAGATATGAGAAAACACAACCAGGTGCATATTCACCATGCTGTTTCAGTTGATATCGGAGATGTCAAGGTTGGTGAGAACCAGAGATCAGGTCGTGTTTCATCAGATAAGCTTGCCAAAGGAAATCTGTTAAATCTGGATCAATCTCGCAGCAAAAACATTTCTCTCGAAAGGCGCTGGAGTCTTGAAGCATCTATTGAGAAAGTGATTGCGCGTGATTCAAAATTAGGTCCAACAAATTCTGTACTAGAAAATGGAGAGGTTAATGAAAAGATCCCGATTTTGGAACGTGAGTATATGCAAGGTGTATTAATAAGTGAGCTAGTTTTAAATAATAGCTTTTCATCATTGTCCAGAAGGGCAAAACAGCTTAAAAAAAAACTTGCCAAAGAGATTAAAAGACCTGGCGAAGCAATCATTAAAGGTCACAGGAGTTATGATCTGATGCTCAGTTTGCAGCTTGGAATAAGGTAAAAAACACCATCTTAACTTTTGGCACACTCAAGCTAATTTAGTTGTTGTCATTAGTAACAATGCTACAGGATTTTGCTTTCTGCAATTTTCTTCATGCTTTTTTATTTATTGTTATGCACACAAATTTCAAGATGAGTCCATGTTGGAAGGAGGACATAGAGTCATATGATTATAATTTTGATATGGTTTTTTTTTTTTTTTCTTAAAAAAAATATGGTTGTGTACTTGTGTTCATTAGTCATATTAGTGGTCAGCTTCACTTTCCCTTTATGGTTATTTTATTTCTTTTGTTCTTCCCTGCTGTTAAAAGCAATGAACAGAGATCTGATGCTTATGGCTCTGAAAGAGATTGAAGTTCTAGAGTTTCAACTTTCAGATTATCATCATTTGAACTTTAATTTCCTTAGAAACCAATAGATTATCATTCCAGTGCTTCAAGAAGAATGAAATCTGGAGATTACCATATCTTTTTCTTGTCTATGGTGATGATTTTTTTTCACTAAGAAAAGAAAAATGATGATTGAAAATGGGGAAAATTACAACTAAGGCATTTTGATAAATAATATGTTCAGTTTAGAAACAATTAGCCACCCAGGTTAATCATCAACCACTCTTTGAACAGAATCTCACTATGTATGGTCTTCCAGAGGAAAGTCCTTGGTTGCTTTGGCTGTTCTTGTAGATGCTTTGTTTCTTGTTGCCACTCCCCCTCTCCCAAACGTAATGCACACACAAAAATAAATAAATAAAAAGATTTCCATATCACGTTGGGAATTGCATTACAACTGGAAGATGTTCCACCTTCGTAAACAAATATTTGCTTCTCAGTTGTATTTCGTAATTTTTACAGTAGAACTTAGATGGTTTTTCTTGATTTCTTATTCCTAATGGTGTCATGAGGCAACCATAAACATGAAAGCACCAACCCTAGCTAACTTCAGAAGCAAAAATACTTCAACATCATGAACATCAACATCACATTTGATGAATCCAAATAAAAAGCAAGAAAAGATTGAGGGAAAAGAAAAACAAATAAGAGAGAAAAAATAAATAAATAATAACTTTAGAAGCTAAAATGTTATTATGAAATTTCCGTATTTTCCTTTGCATGTTTTTCCATAAGTAATATAAAAATGGGCTTCAATGTGGCTAGGTATACTGTGGGAAAGATTACCCCCATACAGAGACGAGAAGTTCGAGCATCAGATTTTGGTCCCAAAGCAAGCTTTTGGATGAGTTTTCCTAAAGAGGGTTCTCAATTGACGCCTCCTCATCAGTCAGAGGATTTTAAGTGGAAAGATTACTGCTCGATGGTGTTCAAGTAAGTAGTTCACCCTTTTTATGATTATTTCTTTCTTTCATGTCACGGTTGTGTTTGTGTCATTCATCTACTCGCTAGGCATGTATATAAACCTGTCCTTGTATTGTAGCTCTGGCTCTAGATTTAATTCGTTATTGGTGTATTGTATATCTGTACAATAAGTGTTTATAATGTTTCGTATCTTGAATTCCTGCTTCAATAAGCCACTCCCTATCACTCTTTATGGATTGGTTGATAGCATCAGGCTATATGACTAGTTTCCTCTTAAAGTAATTAAATTTTAATCTACCTAGTATTTCTATCATTCTCCTTAATTTTCTGTTATTAAAAAAAAAAAAATGTGTGCATCATAAATTTTATGCATCTATTATGAGTATCCGTTTCAAATTACAATGACTAGTTGAATTGAATGCAATCATGGAATAGTTATTCATTATTGACTCGTAATTGTGTAATTGTTCATCAAACCATGTAGATTATATGTTAAATACTTCTTCAACTACATGAATACCTCTAAAGTATTATTTTGATGTGTAAACTTTCTTTAGGATGGAATGCTATGTAAGCTTATCACCAATTGTTGATTTGTGCATTGACTTGCGTAGAATCTGTTGGAAACTGGCTCAAGAATTGAATTTGAAGCTTTATTGGTAAAAACTGGCTCAAGAATCGGGAAAATGTATAGTATTAGCAGAATCTTTATTGATAAATCCCTCCCCTTAGAGAACATGAGTTTCCCGATGAGTGACGTAGAAAGTTACCATAATAACTCTCCTAGTTTTGTTGGGATTTTCCTAACTGTCCTTGTTTGGGGAACTAATCCACATGGTTCTTTGAGTCCATCATTATTTCTTCCAGCATACTTTGCTAATAAGGGCGTTCCTAACAGAATCATAATCATGCGTTCTTTTACTTGACGAATATGAACTCAAAGAAAAGGGAATAAAATAGAAAATAACTTGTCGTAATGGAAATTGACCTTTCATGTTTTACAATTGGGTTGGTATACATGATAAGGAACCACTGTTACAGCCCCTATTTTGTTCTCTTTTTCTTCCTTTCACTTTTATATGGTTGTTATATATGACCTTGTGACCTGTTGCAGAAATTTGAGAGATTTGTTCAGGATCGATGCTGCTGACTATATGATGTCCATTTGTGGAAATGATGCTCTGAGGGAACTATCTTCTCCAGGAAAAAGTGGTAGTGTCTTTTTCCTGTCTCAGGATGATCGTTTCATGATCAAGACTCTGCGGAGATCTGAAGTAAAGGTAAGATTACCGCCTTTGAGGCTTGGTTTCTTCTGGCTCTCTTTCTAATTTGGAGTTCAAAAATACATGATACAGTACAGTTTGAACCCATAGAAATTCTGACGTTGACATTAATGGGAATTCTACATCAAATAACGTTTCAATTTCCATGACACCTGTTTGTTTTCGGCATGGTTATCAATGGCTGATGACATCATTGTCCACAAGATGACACTGAAGTGTGACACAAATTATAAAGATATATTAATGTGACCCTAAATAACAATAAAAATATTCAAATAAAACAACAAATATAGGTGAAAAACACATGGAAATAAAACTGAAATATTATTGATATTTCTGAAAAGAACATGTACAAAAGGGTACAATTATAGAGAGATTAATGGACCTATAAGAAGAGGGCGAGCCTGGAGCAGTGGTAAAGTTGTTCCTTTGTGACTGAAAGGTCACGGATTAGAATCCGAGAGACAGCATGTTTGCAATTATATGAAGGTAAGGCTGCGTACAAGGATTTCCCTCATCCCACCCTTAATAGTCAAGGTTTAATGGGGAGTGGTAATGGACCTATAAGAATAAAACCAAATCCTAAAAATATTGAAACACTGGCTAATAAAAGAGAGAAATAATTACAGATAATTTCCATATCTACAACAAAAACTTTTCATACTTCAATTATAAATTACTTATGTTTTAACTTTTCCAACAGTTAAAAATTCATTAACTCCAACTGAGTTTTTCTTATGTGATTTTAGACTTTGGTAGCAGAGTTGCAACCCTCTTGGCTAGCCATCAGCTGCTAGCAAAGATAGCCACTGGGCTGGTGGCTGACATGGATTGCCAATTGCCATCCCATTCTGAAGAAGAAACAAAGAGAAAGCTAAGAAAAAAGGAAGAGGGAAAAAATAGTGCTTATTCGCTGATATCTGTTCTAGCTGAAAATTTCACAAACCTCTAGGTCTGTTTGATTATGCTTCTCTTAGTTTATTTACCTAGGTTGAGTCAGAACTTTAAGCGTGAGCTGTTTTTTGTGTTGCCCCTTTGGAAAGTAGTGTGTGTTGGCCTGGTGGTCACCCACTTGGTAATAGGGTGTCACCCCTCCCCTGTTTTGAGTTTGAACCCCAAGTACACCAAAAAAGAATTTGCTACATAGCGCAACATGCACCTCACCAGGCAACAAAGCATTTGTTGCCCTGTACCTTTTTCCTTCACAACTATGGTTTCTGGTCTATCTCTCTTTTCTTCTGACACAAGTGAAAACCATTGTATACGTCATGTGTGAGATTGTCCTCTGGTTGCCCTTCAATAAGAATTTCCTTTTGTTAAAGTAAACAAAAAAATGTGCAATTGAATTGCAGGATATGCTCTACTACAGAGAAGAATTATAACAGTTCATAATGATTACATGAGAATTGAGAACTAAACACTTGTTTCACCGTTGGTGGATTATTTAGTTTTTCTTAAAGCAAAATTTCAATATTTTTTTTTAGTAGTATTACATTTTTTCATAGATGTTTCACCTGTTCCATAACAAATTCTGACCACCTGGTTAGCTTTCTAATACTTGTTTGAATAACTGTCTTAAAATATTTGATATAATCTATATCTTCATGCGTATGTTGTTACTTTTTGTTGAATAACATGGAAACAAAAGACAATGTTTAAAATTTGTATGTTTCAATAGCATAGCAGAGGCTCTATTATATAGAGCAACTATAGCAATTACATAATATAATGATGTGGGACTTCTTATCAACCTATTTTCAATACTTTTAACAGATTCCTTTTGTTAATTATTTGGTTGGTGTTTTGGATGATATCGGGTTTTCCCCATCGCTATGAAGCAGTTTCTAATCGTTTAGTTCAGGGGTTTGGTATAAATCAGGAGGCCTAAAAATTTTCATGGCAATGTGTGGTGTTTGCTGTTCTTTAGTGCCCTGCTTGTGACTGTCTCAAAGGAGTTCCAATTTCAGATATGCACAGAAATAGGCAGCTTTGCTGCCGTTCTTGTTTTTCTGTCCCCTTCCATGATGAATTCTCTCTCTCTCTCTCTCTCTCTCTCTGCTTTGATTTTGATTGATATTTTATGCTTCCCTTATTGTAATTTTCTCTTTTCTCTAGTAAAATTACCTTTTTAATCCAAAAAATAAAAAATGGAAATTGAGCTCTTATCTAAGCTTATTGAATGAACTTCTGGAACATCTGTTTAATAATGATATCTTAGTGCATACTTGTTCTTTACTACTTCTTTTCCATATAAAATACAAATCCTAGTGACCAAAATTTGAAATGTAGGTTCTTCTAAGAATGCTTCCAGACTATCATCATCATGTGAAGTCATATGACAATACACTTATTACGAAATTTTTTGGTCTGCACAGGATTACACCTTCAAGTGGTCAAAAGGTAAAGTGCATTTTTCTGCACCTGAGTTATTGTCTGGAGCATTTGTCAATAACTAAAGGCACGACTTGCAACTTAATACTTGCAATCTGTTATCTGAAATATCAAAAGATTGAGATTTTTCATAAAGCCTATTGACCTCATCAAATATTTGAACCTATCATGTCTTACATCTTTGATGTAAAATGACTTAATAATCTACTTCTCTTTAGTTAGGAGGCTAATATTTATGTATAATTTTCTATCTTGCAGTTTCGCTTTGTTGTAATGGGAAATATGTTCTGCACAGAATTGAGGATCCATAGGAGATTTGATTTAAAAGGTTCATCCCTTGGACGTTCTTCAGACAAGATAGAAATTGATGAGAATACCACTCTTAAAGATTTGGATCTGAACTACTGCTTTTACTTGGAACCGTCTTGGCGGGAGTCTTTGTTAAAGTAAGGGGTATTACAAAATATTCTTGCATTTGCCTTTTTGTTTTTATTGTTATAAAAGGAAATTTTACTACTAGGAATATAAAGAAAGATATATTATTCTCCTTCGACAAAAGAAACAAAGAACAGAGTAAATAGAAACAAATGTGTAAAGGGAATATCCCGGTGCACAAGGCTTCCCGACTTTGCGAGGGTAAGGATGAGAGTTGATTTTATGCTAGCCTTACCCTTGCATTTTGCGAAGAGGTCATATCCAATACTCGAACCCATGACCATCCGGTCACAAGGGAACAATATTACCGTTGCTTCAAGGCTCGCTCTCAAATAGAATCAAATGCGTATATTTATTATTTTGTACATTATGAGTTTATGAAGCAATTGTCTCTTGTAATGCAGCGTAACCCTTATCACATTTTTGATACTGTATACAATGAAAATGTACAGCTTTTTAAGGAAAGAATGGTTTGTATTTTTGCCTATGTATTTTGTTGCTTATTAAAAAATAGTGTTTGTTTGAGAGCCAAATTTTTTTCTAGAATGAGTTTTGCATTCCCAAATTTTATAATGTATAGTCCTGCAATGCTTGACTTCAAAAATGAATATTTCCTCTCTTACTCATATGCTTGTGCAGGCAGATTGAGATTGACAGCAAGTTCTTGGAAGCACAGCAAATAATGGATTACAGCCTCCTTCTAGGTGTTCATTATCGAGCTCCCCAGCAGCTGCGTCCACCCATGTCATATAACCAAAGTATAAGTACAGATGGATTAGCAATTCTTGCAGAGGAAGGTGGGTATCAGATTCGGTCTAGGAAGCTAATGGTTTGTGGTTGGGCTTTATGTGGTTGATGTTTATTTCTGGAAAATATTTATAATTGCAGTATATTGAGGTGTCTTTAATTAAAAGTTTTCATGTGATGGACATGTGAAACTAAGTACCTAGAATGGATAGATAATGCCATGCCCACAATTATTGATGTGACCAGCAGATGATATTTACACTGCTTATTTTCATATAATTAGGTAGTGTAGACGATGAAATTGATGAGGGGCATATCTGAAAACTGCTAATGTCCACCTGACCTTTCTGTTATCAACAATTTTTGCGCTGATTCTTTAGTAACATAAGATAGATAGGCATGGCTTAAGCTTGGATTCTCTACTTAAACTCTGTTAGGAACCAATATTAGGAATAGAGTTGTAAAATCTGGTCTGGACTCTAAAAGGAAACCCAGGTCATTGGCTGGTTCACTTAAACATGCTGACTGTTTTCAGTCAATCCCTTTCAACCCAGTGACTCTGTCTTTTTATTTTATTTTATTTTTCGATTTTTTGTTTTACGTTGTTGGTTTTTTTAACTGAACTGCCGGATTTGCAGTTGAAACCTTGAATCAGGTTCAAGTGGGGTCAACATTCAGTCCATGTTTTACAACTAGCATAATGATTAGGCACCACACCATTTTAGAAAGCCTTAAGAGGCTTTTCTAGAAATTCATCTATCATTATGCATTCATGTTTCAGCTATGACTTACTCTCTCCGTTTCAAAATAATTGTCACTTCCGAAGTTTTAATTTGTTTTAAATTGTTTGTCACTTTAGAAAAGCAAGATGGCATATGTTATTTTTTCTAATTTTATCGTTATCTCTTTTATTATCTCCACTAAGTGGAATGAAAGAGACTGTTAGGCTTATCTAGAAATTTGTCCATCATTATGCTTTCATGTTTTAGCTTTATGACTTACTCTCACCGTGTCAAAATAATTGTCACTCTAGAAGTTTTAGTTTATTTTGCATTGTTTGTAACTTTAGAAGTTTTTGTTTGTTTTTAAATTGTTTGTCACTTTAGAAAACCAAGAAGGAATTTGTTGAGATATATAAAACCATTAATGTATCCTCACCCAACAGCTTAAGTTTTTGGGTTGAATTGGTTCTTTACATGGTATCAGAGCCTCACTGTCCCTCACTTTAAAGTGGAATAAAAATAAAAAGCACAAAAAGGTAAACCAAAAATTTGGCCTGTGCAATATCCACGCTTCTAGCCCAAAGGGCTCTTGCGTGAGGGGGCGTGTTGAGGTATATAGTCCCACATTGGTTGTATGAGCAACTAATGAGGAGTTTATAAGGCCTTGGGCACTCCCACCCCTTGAGTTAGCTTTTGGGGTGGTGTATCCCAAGGTTCTTTACATGGTATTAGAGCCTCATCGTCCCCCACTTTAAAGTGGAATAAAAATACAAAATTCTTTAGAATTTGTTAATTTTTCCATTTTTATTCTTATTTCTTAGTATATCCACTAAGTGGAATGAGAGATACCGTTAATGGAGTGAAAAGGTAATTTAGTCAAATGTAGTTATATGTCTCTATTAACTTTCTTAATTCTTGTGTGAAACTCTAAACGACAATTATTTTGAACAGATGTAGTATATTCTTGCTTTTTTTTACTAGAACTGTAATCATGGAACTGATTAATTTCAAAACTTCCCTAATGATCAACTGACAGATCCTCTGGAGGATGAAGCATCCAACTATCCACAAGGCCTTGTCCTGGTGCCTCGGGGAGCTGATGACAATAGTGTTGTTGTAGGCTCACACATTAGGGGTAGCCGATTGCGAGCTTCAGCTGCTGGTGATGAAGAGGTGGATCTACTTCTACCCGGTACAGCAAGGTATGGTTTCTTCATGATTATAATGGTTGTGCTAATGTTGTTTATCATTTTTAACATCATAGTGCTCCAGCCATTCTATTATTATGCCTGATCATTGCACTTCCAAATTCATAATCGCTTCTTGTATGTTCATAAATATAAACAAATTTGGCCAGTTACTGGCGGATGGTCCAGTTGCACTCCTACTTTTAAGGACAAGTGTGGTGTGATTGAGAGATCACTTAGTCATTGCCTAATGGATGCATGTGTTCTCCTGTATGAATTTAATGAAATTCTTGTTAGTCTCCCTTATGTGTGAAACATGATATATAGATTCTAGAGATGCTGGAAGCTGAAAGCTAAATTTCAAGCTGGAGAAAATATATGATGTACTCTGCCACATATTGAATGAAATAATTACAATTCTTAATCTTGCTTAATAATCTCTTGGTGCTTGAATCCTTTATGAATCCTAAACCTCCGTCATATTCATTGCACGTTGTAAGACTTTTATTTGGCTATTTGCTTTACAAGAGATTAGACCTAATCCTTTTTATTCCCTAACAATCTAGGCATTTCACTTAGGATCCTATTGATTCAATGTTGCTACAATATTGTAGATTGAGGGTTTTTCATTCTTTACAACTTGTTCTGCAGACTACAAATCCAACTAGGCGTGAATATGCCATCAAGGGCAGAGCAGATTCCAGGAAAAGAGGAAACGCAAATGTTCCATGAGGCTTATGATGTCGTACTTTACCTGGGTATCATTGACATATTGCAAGAGTACAACATGACTAAGAAGATTGAACATGCATACAAATCTCTTCAGTTTGATTCATTATCTATCTCAGCGGTGGACCCTACGTTCTACTCACGTCGCTTCCTGGACTTTATTCAGAAAGTGTTCCCACAAAATGCAATGGCAGGATAAAGTTTGGAGTTGAATTCAATCAGGTAGTTTATTCTGTGAACATTGTCACATTGTTACCCTTTGTGCGTGCTCGATGATTTCTATATTGTCGGTGGCCACTTAGGCACGTTGGTGAAGGTGAGTGAGAAGAAGTTTCATATAGTATTGTAAGTATTCAGAGATAGATGACCAAATCCAATGCTTTTAAGTTTGAACGATTAGGTGGACAATATGGGTTCATTTGTCTCTCCTCGAAGGTGCAAAGGTTTAAGGTCTGAGCTTGGCTTCGTCCATCCTTTTCTTACTTGCCTTCCGTTAACAAATTTGATTTTTCCGTTCCAGTTTTATGATGAGTTGGGGAAAATAATCAGTCTCGTGATTCCTGATAATATAGTAGCCCCTTTGATTCCTAAATTTCATTCTAGGATATACTATTCACATGTGAATCATCAGTAGCAGATGGTGGAAGTTAAAGATCAGTAGTGTACACCACATAAACAAAACGAACAACGGAAAGAAAAGGAAAGAAAGGAAATAGTGAGCCTAGTTTTGCTGTTAAAATGCTTGAGTCACTAGTTTGCATTGATAGTAAGAAGGGCAAGTGATTAAATCCCTGATATGATATCCATTGCCTTTCGATGTTACAATCAAACAAATGAGCTATGGTCTTCGTAGATTTATGCAATTAATACTAACTAATTGATTACAATCCACATGCCTCTTAGATAGTGTTTTCAAATTCTATGTTGCTTTATAATGGCTAACTTACAAGACCTAAAGTACGTATAAACTTTAATATAATTTATCACTTCTAATTTTAACCCGCTTTGATCTGTGCTTGAACTTTATGTGAAGATTGCCTTATCACTATTGTTATCGTCAACAATATCATTGATGTTTTTAAAGACGAAAGGTTATGTCTATTAATTAAATTCCGTTTTTATAAATTTGCAGTCTAATTTAAAGTTGATAAACCAGACGTACGGAAGGGATAAACGATATGTAATTACTTTACACTATGCAATGTGTTTGAAACTTAGAACCTTACAAGAGCGGGTCAGGGCGAAGAAAAGCATAAGCATAGAAATATACGACAATTCGTGCCAGCGCCCATCATATTAAGAAGTATCATTCATTTTTGTAAAGGATTTAAGTGTTTATTGAATTAAGATTTTAAAAGATTATTTTAGGATTCAAAATCTTGTAAATTTTAAAAGATTATTTGATTGAGGAGTAAGGTTATAGTTATAGTTATAATTTTTTTTTTTACAACCTCTTACAATCATATCTTATCACCGTTGATTTTCGTCAATCAACGGTTATCATTTATTGTGAATTAATAATTAAATAAATAAAGAAAATAAAGAAAATAATTAAATAAATATTCTAAACACTTGGTAGAATATTATATAAATTTGTATATATTTTAATAATTAGATAAATAACCTTGTACACTATTTTTCTTCAAACACTTAGTAGAAGTATATATTTTTATATGACATTAAGTATCCTTATTTATAGATGAGTTAATCCACTTTGGTGCCATCTTATAGTATTTATGAAAGATAAAATATATCAAATGAAATGTCATTGCATAGATCTTGAAAAGTTATGTAGAATCAAAAAAAGAATTACCTCATTTGGATACCCGAATCAAAAGTTATGTCATTATAAAGTTTTACGGTTAAACTATTAATATTTTGTGCCATGTGTCAACACCAGACGAGTCACGCATAATTTGGGCGTGAATAGTCACGTCTAATTTGGACGTGAATGACTGCAATAGATCAATAGATAGTTTCGAAATATCTATATTTTCGTAATTATTTATTAAAATAGTAATATTTTAATTTTTTTGCCTTGTATTATTAGAGCACAAGGATGCATGTAAGAGAGGTTCTACCATGTAAACTACTAATTTAGCCTAAAAAATTAGGGAAATATATTTCTTATGTTGTTGGAGATGAGTAATTTTATGTTAGTGAAACAAAATTATAAGAGGGACCTATAAATAATTGGAGAGAAAACAAATAAAAGTGACACTCATCTTTGTTTTATTTTTTTTTAGTAATATTTTTCATAAAGACTCATCTTTGTTAAGTGTGTATAGGAATTTGATTTATTTTAAGTTGAATGAGATAAATATAATTCAAAAACTTAACCTTTTAAGTGAAACCTACATTAATAATTGTATATATTATATAGGGAAAGATCCATTTACAAAAAAAAGTTTACAAATCTTTACAAATTACACTATATATTCCCGAGAGAATATAATGTAACTTAATATTTTCTCGGGAGAACATAGTGTAGTTTATAAGAGTTTATAAATAAAAAGTTTGTAAATATAATCCTCTCTGTATTATATATCTGGTCCATGAAAATAAGCTTAATCGGAATAAGATTCAACCAAAAGTTGAATTATGAGATGAGGTACGCATAAAATTTAATAACTTCTCTTAGATAGATAGTATTGTGGGATGACAAACAAAGGCGTGGATTATATTATACTGTTTTAAGAAAGTGATAAGTTATTATATTTACTTTTTTCTCATATCTAACTTACCTACAATTTTCTAACACCGTTAGATGAGAATCTCAATTAACTTTTATCATTTTCTTCACTACAAATTCTGATTTAGCAATACTAAAAAGTGATAAATAAGATAAAGATGAAAAAAAAAAAAAAAGGTAAGCCCAAGTTTTAGTTCTACCGATTGGCAGGTAGCACCAAATACTCTTGTCACCTTAGAAGGGTATAGTACCTACTACAGTACTACTACATGAGAGAAAGAGAGAAGAGTACTAATGTATCACATATTGATCATTTTTTTACCAGTATGCCACGCAAACAATAATATTTACCAAAGCGCCATATGATTGAGTTCGCTACAACAGACAACGAACTTGATTTGCTGATGTGCCATATTTCTAGTGGCCACCTAGTTCGCTACTGGGTGTAATGAACTATGTGGCAATTAGGGGTGTAAATGGGTCAGGCTAGCCTGGCCTGGCCTACAGTTCGGCCTATGCTGGCCTGGCCTAGCCTGCCCTTTCTAGAACGTAGCGCAGGCTTAGACTTATAAGAAAGCCTTTGGCAAATAGGCCATAGGCCAATTTTGTCAAGCCTGGCCTAAAGCCTTGTAGGCTGGCTTATTAAAATTTCTTTAAATAAAAAAAACATAATATATTTATTCTAGGTGGAAAAGTGTCAACCCTAATTTCTTTTGTGCACCGCCGCTTCTAAGTGACTTCTCACCCTCGTCTCTAAGTTTCGTCTTTGGTTGACCCAGTAATTCTATTTCTTTCTTATTTTCTCCATTTCTTTGACTCTAATTCCCCTCTGATATACATTATAGAGCTGGGGTATTATGTTAATTCTGATTTGTCATTTTTTATTTCTTATGAGAAGTATTAGTGCATGCATGAATGAAACTTTCTTTGCTCTATACAATTATCTTCTTTTCTTAGTATCTGCAGTGGGAGGCCCACAAGGCTTGTAGGCCATTCAGGCTTTCTAACTTTTACAAATAGGCTAGGCATGGCCTATAAAACAAAGGCTTCAATAGGCTAATAGGCCAGATAGGCTGAATTTTTTTTATGTAGGCTTAGGCCAGAAAGGCCAAAGCCCGGCCTAGCCTGACCCATTTACACCCCTAGTGGCAATTAATACCCCTGTGTTATAACAAAAAAACTGGACATGTGGTAGTGTTACACAAGTTCGCTAGGGGTTATAGCGAACTAGATAAAAATAACCATTGGAATATGTGTGTAACACGCACAAGTTCGCACTAAGTAACGAACTATGTGCAACATGTATTATCAATCATAATTCATAATGGCAAATCAATAACATTGACCATTTTCATTTTTCGTGAACCATCTTTATTTAAAAGACAATGCCGGTCACTTAACATAATAAAGCATCCCATGTGTACACAATCACCATGTAGCTATATAATAGCATCATCTATTAGGAAGCTAAAGGGGTCAGCGTGAAGTGTTAGAAACTTGCAAGTAGGGGTGAAAGTGGGCTGGGCTGGGCCAAACTTTGCCCCGAAGAGCCCAAGTCTACGTCAAAAAATTTCAATCTGGCCCGACCCAAGCCTAGTATGAGTCTCTAACAGTTAGTCTGCCTTGCCCCGTTTATAAAAAACAAATGGCCTGACTTGGCCCGTTAACCTGTTAATTTTTAACTTCCAAGCAGAACCATGAATCAACTTTACAAAGTACTCAAATTCTATTGTTACACCAAAAATCATAATTTCAACGTCCAAACAGAATTATGAATCATAACAAAACTCATACAATATGCATTTAAGTTATTTTCAAAAGCAAAATGCTCAAACTAAATAACATATATTTCATCAAATCCAACAAACAAATCCATACTATGTAAATTAAAATAACTACATGAATCCAACAAACACATCATGATGCTTGTAGTAAGTATAACCTCCCATAAATCTTTTAATATATTCATATACACAATCTAACATGTTGAGATGTTGGTTCCTCCTATATAAGAAATAAAGTAAGATTTCTATTAAAATATAATAGAATATAATTAAGTTATAAATAATTGCAATTGATTAAATTTATATCTTTTGTTTTTTCTTCAAGGCATACTTACTCTATTTTATTTAAGATAAATACTACAATATAGACCGGTCTGTAGGCTTATAGGCCCGGCCTTTTGAAAGTGGGTCTACGGCCTTTTTATTAAATAGGCTTTTTAAGGCCCAAGCTCGTTCTATTATACAAAATATACTAGGTCAGGTCTGGCCTGATGTAGGCCGAGCAATAAGCTCCTGTAGGTCGGCCTGACCCAGTTTCACCCCTACTTGCAAGGTATATGCAATTTTTGATGAGTATGGGTCAGCGTAGGAAGATACAAGGGCATCATTTCTCTTTGGCAGCAACTATGCAAAAGTTATTAGAAGTAAATAATAGGTTGCATGTAGTTCGCTACTTAGTGTAGCGAACTTATGCATGTAAGACACATGTTTCAACGGTTATTTTTACCTAGTTCGCTATCACCCCTAGCGAACTTGTGTGACACTGCCACGTATCCGAGTTCGCTACAACAGGCAGCGAACTTGATTTGCTGATGTGGCATGTATCTAGTGGCCACCTAGTTCGCTACTGGGTGTAACAAACTAGGTGGCAATTAATACCCCTATGTTATAACCAAAAAAATGGACATGTGGCAGTGTTACACAAGTTCACTAGGGTTTATAGCGAACCAGATAAAAATAACCATTGGAATATGTGTGTCACACGCACAAGCTCGCACTAAGTAGCGAACTATGTGCAACATGTATTATCAATCATAATTCATAATGGCAAATCAATAACAATGACCATTTTCTTTTTTTGTAAACCATCTCTATTTAAAAGACAATGCCTGTCACTTAACATAATAAAGCATCCCATTTCTACACAATCACCATGTAGCTATATGATAGCATCATCTATTAGGAAGCTAAAGGGGTCAGCGTGAAGTGTTGGAAACTTGCAAGGTATATGCAATTTTTGATGAGTAGGGATCGGCGTAAGAAGATATAGGGGCATCATTTCTCTTTGGTAGCAACTATGCAAAAATTATTAGAAGTAAATAACACGTTGCATGTAGTTCGCTACTTAGTGTAGCGAACTTATGCATGTCAGACACATATTTCAACGGTTATTTTTACCTAGTTCACTATCACCCCTAGCGAACTTGTGTGACACTGCCATGTGTACAATTTTTATCATAGCAGAGGGCTATTTATTGTCACCTAGTTCGCTACACCTAGTAATGAACTAGGTGACCACCAGAAACACGCCACATCAGCAAACCGAGTTCGCTAACTGTTGTAGCGAACTCGGACACGTGGCATTTTAGCAAATATTACTGTTCGCGTGGCATACTGATAAAAAAGTATCTAACGTGTGATATTTTGATCATTGTTCCTAGAAAGAGCATTTGGCCGAAAAGGAAAAAAAAAAAAAAAAAAGATCTCCTTGAATTGAAGAGCATTGCTTTCTGAGTAAACCATTCCAAATTTCCAATCCAATTGTAAAAGCCACGGGTGGGACATAGACTTAGGACAAGAACCCGGTATTCCGGACAAACGGCGCCAGAAAAAGGCAGGAACTTCAAATAACAAAAGTATTATATATCACTGAATATATGTTCCATGTGTATATGATTGTTGTCTTCAATTTTTAACTACAAGTATTTTATTTTCTTATATTTATCATAGATAGTGTATTGTTAGGTGCCATAAGGGTTCTTTTCAAAGAATTGAACTTAAAACATGCCAACTCTATATTCCAGTTTATTTAGAATACTAATGGTGTTGAGATATATAGTCCCACATTGATTGTGTGTGTAACTAATGTAGAATTTATAAAGCCTTGAGCACTCATACCCTTTGAGCTATCTTTTGGGGTGGTGTATCTCAAGGTTCTTTACATGGTATCAGAGTCTCACCATCCCCCACTATAAAGTGGAATTAAAAACAAAAAGTACAAAAGGTAAACCAAAAATCGGGCCTGTGCAATATCCACGTTTCAAGGCCAATGGGTTCTCGTGTGAGGGGGTGTGTTGAGATATATAGTCTCATATTGATTGTGTGTGCAACTAATGTGTAGTTTATAAGGCCTTGGACACTCCTACCCTTTGAGCTAGCTTTTGGGGTGGTGTATCTCAAGGTTCTTACCACTCTAGCTTGGAAGAATAAGAGAGGTAATGTAATAGTTAATTACAAAGGTATTAATCACCCAAAAAAAAATTACAAAGGTATTAATGGCAAGGATTAACTTTTCTAAAAATTTAAGTTTTTAGGTAAAATATAATAATTTATTATATCTTTAATATTAGAAGATATAATAATGATGTACATAATTAATGGGATACACATTGAATGATATATAGTATAAACTATAAACCTTGCTTTGCATGACTTTTTTTTTTTTTTTTTTTTTAGTTTTGCTAGATATTTTCACATTCCTTCTATGTAAGATTAATCCTAAATAGGTTATTTAAAAAAAAAATTAATCCTAAATTTCGCTTACTGTGGCTGCTCCCAAGTATTTCTTGCAGGCTTAAACCCCTCAATATAGTGAGATTTCAACCAATTTAAATTAATTTATCACTTGATCCACCTTTTTTGGGTATCTAAGAAAGAAATGATATATACACCAACAAAGCCTCTCACAAAACAATAAATAAGTAGCCAAAAAAATTGTCTGTTAAAAGGGAAATGCTTGTTGTGCATCACTCCTCTTTCACATTACCTCACATTAGTCTGGGGAGGCAGAATTAAAGGGTAAATATATAAAAATTTTGGTGGAGTTAATGATAATTGGACGGTAGAATCGTAAGTCACCCTCTAATAATAATGGGTTCGACTGAGCTTGAATCGGACTAATCGAGTAATTGAACCGATGGATATATCCAAAATAACATGTACGTGGGTATGACTAGTCAGTATTTAATTGGAAAGTGAATTCTTTCTATGTATAATTTCACATGATAAGTTCAATAATAAATTTTGTATTTATATTTTTTCTTACTAGCAATAAATAGGCACTAGTTTATCAACAATTATGAATATCTCTAATAAGTGATATAAACATAAAATTTATCCATAACAAGGTGATTTCAGATTAAAAAACAAAAATCCATTCCCACTGAACTATAGGTAATATTTTGTAATATTTTTTCTTTTGAACACAAACTATAGACAAAATTTAAATAAATAAATGAGTCATGAAAACCAATAGAAAATTGAGAGACAGAGAGAGAGAAAATTGGAAACAGATAGACTATTTTGAATTTGTTATAAAAGAAGAGGAAAGTTATACTTACAACATTTTTTTTACTACCATATTTTAACACTGTTTATTTTCGCTAATCAACGGTTATCACTTTTTGTGAATTAATAATTAATTAATGAGTTTAATATGTGAAAATGATAACAGTTGATTGGCGAAAATCAACGGTGTTAAGATATAATTGTAAGAGATTGTAAAAAAAAGGTCGTAAGTATAACATATCTCATAAAAGAATTGAGAATTTTCTTGGAAGGTCTATTTATTGTTTTTGTGAATATCTTATTCATTTATATAATTTTTCTTATTGTTTTTTGATTTTATATATATAGCTAATATTCTTTTAGGGGTGATCTTTAAACATAAAATGATGTAGTTAGACTTAGACTTATTCCATAAATGATATGGTTAGTGTTTAAACATTTGTCCTTTCTTAGAGTTTAAAAATATTCGTTAGACTTGAAAATAATTACTCGAGTAATCGATCAACCAGTGAATTATATCAGAAAAAAAATACTTATTCTTTACTGTCGTGCTCAACTCTTTATAAATTTATTATTTTTTATCTAACTATCTCTTTTTAATTTATTTATTTTTTAATAAAGATAGTTAATGAGTTATACTATTTATTCATTTTTTATAATATGTCATTTAAAGTATGATAGGAATAACTTACAATCAATCAATAAATTTATATTTCTCATTTAACATGAGAATTTAAACTTTTCTACACACTCTTCGATTTTCGTGCTGACATGAGTCCTACATCTAATATTTTCTAACACATGGGCCCCACATGCTTTTATCTCTACAACATGAGATTTCAATTCTCATTTAACGTGAAAAAATATAAAACGCATCAATAAATGCTTAATATAAGATAGAAGATTGTGTTAGTTTACATATAAAAAGACATCTCTAATAACCCATAAAACTAAACTTAATCAATTATCAAACTAAACTTAATGACTTGTGCATAAAGACTTATTGAGATGATAGAATATTTGATTAACTATTTAACAAACTAATTTAATTATTAGGGGAGGGGCATTGATGGTTATCGCCCCCCTTTCTCTTAATTTTAGTTTTTTTTTATTATTATGTATAAAATTATATTTTTTCATAATAATAAATTATTAGTATTAATAATTAGTCTCTTCCTCAAAATACTTATAATAATTAATTTCTCCCATTAATCTTAATAACACGTGTAAGAGGATGGTTTCGGCTCGATGGTTCCAACTGTGCTCGAATCGAATTAGTTATTATTCTAGTGGATATATATATATATATAACCAAAAATAAATAATGAAGTCATCAAATTATCACTAATATAATTTAGTCAGGTAGATTATGTAAATTACTTTTTATGTTAGAGTTTTATAAGAGTTATATCGTACGAAAAGTGATTGTATAATGTTATAGAGATTCGTTTTGCGTGCCGTAATTTTTATTTTTATTTTTGGTTTCAAAAGGTGCAGGCCTCACAAAATATTGTGTGTATAAAAAAAATTTTGTTATCATATTAAATAACAAATGCAAATCCCTTTATTTTATGCACAACATACATAAATAGTTTTTGGGTTTATCATTTATAATTTAACATGACCAGAAAAAATTTCCTACACTCACAACATTTTGTGGGGCCTATAACAAAAAAAAATTCTAACACGCCAAACGAATCTCTATAACATAACACAAACGTACGTAACTGTTATAAAACCCATAGTTTTCTTTTCTTTTCAAAAAAAAAAAAAGTGTACAAAGAATAACTTTTTAGACAAAAGGATGACATCGAAAAAGAAAAGCATATATACGTTGATGTGGTGTGTCAACTGAATGTTCCTGAACTCAGGCAAAGGTAGCCGTTTTATTTAGCTTCTATCTCACTCACTCTCTCTCTTACAAACGGAACATATATAAAAGATGTTGCTGACATTGCGTTTCATTACAGGGTACCTTTTCTCTGTCTCCGTTTTGCTCTCTCTCTCTCTTTTTATTCACTTACATAGTTTGCTTTATTGTACTTTTTAGAGAGAGATACAAAATAGAAACATTCTTTGGGAAAGCACTTCATTGTCATCATTCAGAGAGTGGAGAGAATGAGTTCTTCTTCAGGTCAGAGCAGTGGCTATGATCTCTCTTTCAAGATCTTGTTGATCGGTGATTCTGCTGTTGGAAAAAGTAGCCTACTTGTCAGCTTCATCTCTAACTCTGTTGAAGATCTTGCCCCCACTATTGGTAACTTGTTGCTGGTTACACAAACCATTATTTCTTTCTGTTTGATGATTTCCCAGAAATTTTTTGGACCCAAACCATGGAAAAAATACTATGCTTTTATCATTGTTATTTCCATGTTCAAGCTTAGCTGCAGGTATAGGATTTTTTTTTGTCACTTCTATCTTATATTTTGTTCTCAACCAAACGGTGTCTCATGGTAGTTGACAGCTACGAAGCACTGATACTCCATTTTTTTAACGTATCGGATACACGTATCGGAGACGTATTGTATCATATCGACGAATTAACGGTCCTTTTTTTATCTTATATCTTGTTCTCAACCAAACGGTGTCTCATGGTTGTTGATCTATGGTTTACAGTAACTATCAAAGTTGTAAACTTCTTAAGTGGATTTCAATTGTGCTGTTGTAGACCACTTATGAACATTTAAGAAGCTGTTTTACTTCTTAGACTCATAGGATTTTTAACTGTACTATGTTCACTTAACTGTTATGATTGAATCAATTGCCCTCAGTTATTTCTGTTTAATACTTTGGTTATCCGATATCGTTCTATACAAAAATTAACTGTTCTATTGCTTTTCTCCTTCTATGCCATTGGAATTGGCAATTTGACATAGAATTTTTTTATTGTTGCTCTCACCATCATGCTTCTTTTATCAAATTTGAGTTCTGATATGATCTGATGTTATTGTTCTTATCTTCTGTTGTTATGAATGTAGGTGTTGATTTTAAGATCAAGCTTCTCACAGTAGGTGGGAAAAGATTGAAACTAACTATTTGGGATACTGGTAAGCTATAGTCAAATCTTCTGCTTCCAGTTCATGAAATTAGACCATTTTTTGGTTCTTGGCATCTGTGAATTGGATTTAAAAAAAAAAAAAAACTCCCCGTGAAACTCTGACTTGCAAGATCGGTAATTGGATGCAAATAAATATAATGAAATATTCGGGTCTTTTTTTGGTGAATCACTTGTGCATTCACCTAAATTACATGTGTTGCAGCTGGGCAAGAAAGGTTCAGAACTCTAACTAGTTCTTACTATAGAGGAGCTCAAGGAATTATTCTAGGTATGCTAAAATGATTTATGTACATGCTTCTTCTTCTTTTTTAATATACATGCTTCTTTTACTATAGGGTCTTTATGTACATGCTTATTTTTTATAAAGGCCTCTCTTTGGTGGTTGCTCACTAGCATTGAACTCTGTCAGTGTAACTAGTATTTTCATAGTCCCTATGGGAACATCCTATAAAATAGGAACTCTATACTTCTGGAATAAGATGAGCATTTGCAAGGAATTATAACATCTATAATGAACCATGTGTTAAAGCGCTTTTAATTTTGAGTTAAAGAAGTTGCCTAATGACTTTTGTCAATTATTAGATAGATTTTACATTTGCAATAAGGGTAGCAAGGGGCTTCTAAAAGACATAGACCGGGGTTGCTTCATCTTTTTTGGCAACTATTGCCGTTGTCTTTTGCCTCCTTTTTATTGCATGAAGAATTTGTAAGCATGTTTTTCTTGGGGCTATGGCGGGGCTTATGAAACCGCCAGTTTGTAATGAGTAAGATAATTAATGCGTATTTTGAATCATTGCTAGTTAACATCTTTCAAATCCAAGTCTTCTACTTGTAGAGTAATTTGTTTTTTTGTTTTTTGTTTTAGTTTATGATGTAACAAGAAGAGACACCTTTACAAACTTATCAGAAGTGTGGTCTAAAGAAGTGGAACTCTATTCAACTAATCAGGATTGCGTGAAGATGCTAGTTGGAAATAAAGTTGATAGAGTAAGTTTGGTGTTTTAGTCATATGCATGAATATCTGACCCAAGAAAATGAATCAGTAACTACTGTGATATATTTCCTCAATGAAATGTTTGAAAACTAAATTATAGAATACAATGAAATATGTGCTCTGATCTTGCCTGCACTCTGCATCAAGGCAATGAAAAAATATTCAAGTTCTGTCTTCCATATGTCTCTCTTCTCTGTCATGAGTTACACTGTTCTAGAATCAATCTGTAATACCTTCATGACTTGAAGTTGTAGGACTAACTTAGAAACCTTCTAAAATTGATCAAATTATGATTGCCTACGGTTACAAAATATGGACAAGCATGTGATGCTTATATATTTGTTCCATACTTATCACTGTGATCATCTGATGACATCCATCAAAAAATTGGATCATTAAATTATTAAGCCCTAAACTCTTTAGAGTCCATCTGCATATAGCATGTTTTTATAAATTCGATGTCAATTCGCTGAATAATGGGATTATTGCATGCACGCACTTTAGACAGAAGTGTCATCTAGAACCTTCCATTTAATCAAAGAAACCTAAACCTGTAGTTAATAGTACTTTTACCAAACACAAACAGTTAAAGAACCTTTTTGAGATAGATGAATGTAATGCTTATGTGTTGGACCTTGGACATCGACTAGCATTAATTCCATATTTAAATATGAGGCATTTCACATCTAAACGCACTCCTTAGATTTTTTTTATTTTTTGTTTTTTTGTGCAATCAACTTTTTAAACATGGACTTTCTCCGAATTTCAACTCTTATCTTGATGTATTCTGTTCAATAATTTCATTAATGGTTTATTTCTCTATTTTAAGGATTCTGAAAGGGCTGTGAGCAAAGAAGAGGGTTTAGCTCTTGCCAAAGAGTTGGGATGTTTGTTTTTTGAATGTAGTGCCAAAACTCGAGAAAATGTGGAACAGTGCTTCGAGGAACTTGCACTAAAGGTACAGTTTTAGAAGCCTTCTTTTATGGTGTTTGTTCTATGTACATAAGACAATTTTCCAATTAATGACGGTAGGGGAACACCAAATGCAGTAACTTAAGCATAAAAGAAATTTGCAATGAGAAAACAAAAGACCATCAAAGTCTTTGTTATGGCAGTTATATTCTATACGTGAGTAAAATGCCAGGTTTTTGGATCCGTTGTGACAGAACAGTGGTCGTTAGTTATTTTCTTAGTAAAGATTATTTGAACCGGCAATGTTTGTTCAATTCTTAAGGTTTCAACAGCTTAAAAAGGGTGTATTAGTTGGGAGTGAATCCTATCATGTGTTATTTAATATGACTATGTCACGTGGGAGGATCCTAACCATACAAGGGTGAATGAATTGTGATATGGGATGAGGTAGAAAAAATATTGGGATAAGAAGTTACAAAATTATCACTATTGATTTGTTTATTGATGGTTAAGATTTTCTTACATAACATGATCATATTAAATAACACATGAGATGATCCATTTCCTTATTAGCTAGTAATTTATGGGATAATATGCACTTATACAGAAGTACCTAGTATTTGTTTTAGGCATCAGTGAGAATAGGCTTTTCGGGGTGAATTCTTCATCTGGTTTTAACAAATCAGGTTAATATTCTAAAAAATAATATTGATTATAAGAGGTAATCACCATTTAGACAATGTAAAATAATGATGAAAGAGTTGAACTATGGAAGTGATCATATGCTAAATATTATAGTAGATTACTTGCTGTGCATTGCTTTTTCCTTCCCAATCATGACAAATATTGCACCATTTTCATAGATAATGGAAGTTCCTAGTCTTTTGGAAGAAGGATCAACGGCAGTAAAAAGGAATATTTTAAAGCAAAAGCAGGAACCCCAAGCATCCCAAAATGGTGGTTGTTGCTCTTAAAAAATGCTGCAACGTGGACGCAGTCTTAACTAGCACATTCTGAACTACAAAGTTTCTTATTCGTGTCACTGTCTTTTGGTTGTTTAATTACTTGTACCACTACAAATGGGGAATTGGCAACAATAACGCCTATTAGCATGTGTAAATTTATTTCCCTTCTGTTATTATTTTTAGTCTATATTTTATCCAAATCAAAATAACCTTGTGCAACTACAAAATGTGTCATTTACGTGTTACTTTCAAGTAGATCCTGATATTACAACTGCTGCACCTAACAAATTGAACATGTAAAAAGATAGATAGACACAAAGATCCTAAACAGTACTATGTAAAAAATTCGTGGGATCTTGTTTAGGATCTCCATGTGTATCTCTCCTTTTACATGATCTGTTATGTAAAATACTCGGAGTATATTTTCTTAAAAAACCTTTATCTAAACACTCAAAAGGCAAAATAATAAAGGAAAGTTTCACCACAATTTCTACTGGCATGTCCTGCTTTTAGCATAATCCCAATACAAGGTACGACATGCATGCAAGCCATTATGGAGTATCTGTATGTACAATACTTGCGCAATTTGATAGTAACTATTAACTGATGATTAAGAGAAACACAAGTGCAGAGTTAGATCACATTTCACAACCGTCTAAGAGAGTCCTTGATGAGCAAGAAAACCGAATTTAAAATAAAATAATTAAAAGAATTGTTACTGATTTTATTTGATGAGAGAAAAAAATATTCAAAAATTTAATCTTACAGCACCCTTGTGACATATATTCAAATGTATAAAATATAACAACTTGACCATATTTATCCTATCCCATAAAATAAACTTATAATGACAATGATGACTTTATTGTCAATTTTTCTAAAATACTTGTTGTCATCCAAGTAATCCATCATACTCTCATGCGTAGCTTCATTCTCAATATACTTCATTATTAATTTTCTCAAAACATTTGTTGACTATTCATCGGTCATTTTGAACTTTAGACAGTAACTCATACTAAGTTGTAAAAATAAAAATTATTAAAAAAAAAATCTTGTTACTCATTAAAATAGAGCTTTAATTTAAAGAATCGCAAGTTATTTTGAGCTTTACTCCCTAGTTTGTACCAAGCTTTAAAGCCTGACTCATACCAACTTTTTTTTATAAAAAAAAATAGCTGGATTTGTGTTGTATTTTTCAACCTAATACAAGCCACGTATTCGATCCAACTCACATTTTAATATAGGAATTTAGGTTAGGATGAGTTCCTCCCGTGAAAGAATAAATTCTACTCAGATAAGCTTTCATGTTGGCGATTCAATCCTTGAAAAACTGCAAATTAAATCATAGGGAAGATCTATGAATCTTGAAGGTGGAATGAAAGTTTAAATATCTATTTGAGAAAGATATGCATGGAGGAGGAGGAGGAGCCAAAACATCACTGCTGAAGAATTGGTACACGACAAGAAATTATAATAATCTTTTTAAGATCCCAATATGACCAAGAAGCATCTGCAATACTAAGCTTTGTAACCGAAAAAAGCAAGGACAAAAACAAGACCAATGTGAGGCTACAATTTGAAAAAAATCTCACACCAAAAGACAACTTTTTAAATTCTTCTTTCTTTGCTGGATATAAGGGCAAGCAATGTTATATTCTTACTCTATAAAATGCCCAAGGTGCATTGGAGAAGAGTGATAAAAGGTAAAATAAAAAAGATACAGGACTCAGCCTCTGTTCAAAGAATTCCTCCTCCCGCAATTGTTTTATTGAGTTGATTTGTGTTTACACTCAAACTGTGATGCAGCCTTACAGGTTGTAAGTAGCTATTAGAGGAGTGGTTTCAATGGGGGCCAAGGATCTTGGGTGAGAGTTTTTTATGGTGAGTCTGTGCACATGTAACTTCACGGTAAATTCGATGTAAAATGATCACTGAGACACTTTTAAAGGTTTAACGAAAAATCAAAGGACAACGAAACAACACACGTTCAAAAAGTTCACACATTCAACGTGCTTTTAATTTCAAGACCAAATGCACATAACATTTAAATTGAAGGAAAAATTGGATTTCCCCTGTAGTTTTTGAAAATAATCAAACACCACCTTAATATATATTAATCGACCATGACTCGATAATAAAATAACAATAAAATGGAATCAAATTCTGTATTATTGAGCTTCGAATATAGCCAAGCCAAACTTATCGAGCACGTCAACTTTCAGATTCAATAACCACATTTAACCAATAAGCATGAATATTATCATCGTAGAAAAAAGAATGAAAGTTAAAGTTACGGGGAGCATTAAAGGACACAACCTGCAAATTTATGCTTAATGAACCACTAACCCAATTTAAGTTTGTTTTATCAAGAAGTACAACTATCCTGTAATAGTTCAGTTACATCCTGAAGTGTAAATATATTTAAATAAGCAAACTAATGAAAAACGTACCATCCGTGAATTCTCGTTTCTAACTCTCCAAAGGTTAAAATTCACAAAGGTGTCTTCCTAGTAAATCATTTCTGAACTTCAAGAAACGAGTATACATAACCCAGATCAAATGGTCCAAAAAAAGTACCGTCTCTACCAAAATGAAATTAAGTATTTCTACTAATTACCATGCTAATACTAACTACCATGCTATTAGCATGCCATTGCAGTAGCAGCAGCTTCGAGCAGCGTCCTAGCATCCGTGTCTGGCTCAGGTAACTCTGCCGGAGTCTGCAAAAAATTATTTTAGATATTGATGAAGGCTAGAAGCGAATAATTCTAAAATTCCTTTACAAGCTATACCTTTCCATATAAGTTTGTCTTTGTGGAAGACGCACCATAAGACAGCAACAACCTAATTACATTAACATGCTCACCTCTTGCAGCATGATGGAGTGGCTGGGAAAATAATCACAAGATGATGAAGGAGAACAAATCAGGGGAAATTCAACAGATACAGTTGAAAGAGGGTAGGAATGGGAAAGTTTGCTGTAAAAAAAATAAAAAAACAAAAAACACACGTGACAGGTTTCAAGCACACTGCGTTATTATTAATTTATACTAGGTCGCTTGACTTTGACATCTTGAGTAAGAACACAAATTTATTACAAGATGATGAAGGAGAACAAATCAGGGGAAATTCAACAGATACAGTTGAAAGAGGGTAGGAATGGGAAAATTTGCTATAAAAAACAAAAAACAGACGTGACAAATTTCAAGCACACTGCGTTATTATAAATTTATACTAGGTCGCTTGACTTTGACATCTTGAGTAAGAACACAAATTTATTACACGATAAATAAATACTCACAGTATCACCCTCAGCATCAACTGATTCTAGCATCCTTTTTATATGATCTGAGTCATTAGCTCTGTTAATTAGCAGTTGGACTATCTCTGTAAATCCTGATATGGCCATTTAAAGCAAAATGACATTACGAATCTTACCCAAAAAAAGTTCAGTTCAACTTTAAGAACGTGACTTCAAAATACCTCCTGCACAAGCATCATGTAAAGGAATTGCACCATCTTCATCCTTAGCCTCCAAGTCCGCTCCTCTTTCTAGAAGCAGCTGCAATTTATTAAACCAGATCAATAAAATATGACATGTTGTATAATAAGGGCATATGAAAGCAAGAATAAGTGAAGATGATAAACCTGGACACATGCCAAATGGCCATATAAACAGGTCAAATGAAGAGCTGTATCCCCATCCTCCACTGGCTCATTGATACTACCAGTCAAGTTATCTGCCGTTATACAGCATGAGGGTAAGCATCAGCAGAAATGACACCCGATATTCTAGTGACAATGTGTTTATATATTCAACAAATCAAACCATGTTAGTTAATGTGGATAACAAAAGTTTTCGCTGCAAATAATATCAATCTTCAACAAATTTAAAATTCTTCCTCCATATACCAGGCAAAGGATTCACTCATATCAGATTCAGATACCACAAACAAAATACCATAGTTTATCTAATACAGTCAAATTCATACAGCCCCTTCTTTTTATCCTTTTTCTTTTCTTACAAATCATAGACAACTTGCTGCAGGCCCACGAGTGCAATTATAGGTAATCATTTCAACAAGCTAAAGGTAATATCTACCACAAGACCTACCAAGGAACTTATCATCCTTAGTAACTCTCCATTAATCAATGTTCTCAACAAAATCTAAAAAATCTTAAACCCCAGTTTGCTAGGAAAATCCACAGAGACAGGGACTCCTGCTTGGGGCTGCAAAGCATGCTTCTGAACAGCCCATTTACCCAATTCAATTTCAAACGAACAAACAGACATAACTTCAACTGAAAAAAACAAAGTCTATAATAAACAAGTAGCTAATAAATCACCAAGTCCAATCATTTGGCAGAACGAGATACATCCTCATAAGTCGGTGAAGCAATTTCTCAACATGACGGATATTGGAGAGAAAATTAACGAAATAAAAAGTTTCCCAAAACATAGGGTTTGGATTGAACTTTGAAAAAGCAATAGGGTTCAGCAGAGTTAGCTCAACATTCAATAATCTAGTAAATCAACACAGATAAAAGAATTATGCATTAAGAGAAACATATTTAAATAAAAAATTGAGAAAACAAAAGAAGAGGAAGTTGACCGAGAGCGAGGCGGAGGGCGTGGAGGTCGCCGCGCTGAGCGGCGGCGGAAAGGTCACGAAGATGAGGAGGAGTATCGGCGTCTTCGAGGATACCTTCTTCAAAAAGGGCGTTGTCTTCTTCTTCATCCTCCTCGTTGTTCAGGCCATTGCGCCTCCCCGGAACCGCCATTGATCCTCACTTTATTCCGCCGCCACCTATCTGTCTTTGAAAAATTTTCAAGGATTCGGAATCCGTTTACGACTGAAATGAAACGCCCCTTTCCCTTTGCCCTTTCTTTCAAGACTGTTCTCTTTTAAGAATATTATGTAAATTTTTATTTTTTTAGTAAATAAAAATGATTTTGGTCGTATAAATAATAATAATAATAAGTAAACTTTCCTACACTCACAACATTTTGTGGGATCCACATATTTTAAAACAAAAAAAAATAATATGGCACGCAAAACAAATCTTTATAGCATTACACAATCATTTTTCCTACAACATAATAAACATAAAACCCATAAATAATAATAGTAATAACAATAATAATAATAATAATGTTGGAGGTGATTGTTAGAGGAAGAGAATCCAGAGCAAGCATAACTTGTAGACTAAGAGCCCCTTCTTCGAAGTTGAGAGACTTTTATTATTAATAGTCACTGTATTAGTAGATATAAGAGAGTATGTGTTGTAAATAGGAATAGGATAATATGACCGGTGTAATACACGTGGCATAGAGTGTCTATTGAAAGTACATGTGTTGCATAAATACCAAAACTGTGAACTGAATCATCATTCAATAAAAAAGTTAGTCATTGTTCTCTTTTGTTCTCAGAAACTTCTCTTTGTAATTAGAGAGACCCAACACTGGTGCTTTCATCCCGTGAACTCTCGTCATGAAGATTCAAGAACTCGCTGAAGAAGTATCATCCTTACAACATCGATTTGATGAGTCTCAGATTCAAATCGCATTGGTGATAGCACAAATGCAACAATTATATGATTCGACAGGAGCCTTACATGCAAAGGAGAAACCCACACTGGAATCATCGCCAATGCAGACAACACAATCGGTGGTAGGGAAAAACCATGGGTCAAGTTCCTCCAATGGAGTGGGCAATGTGGATCCACGTTCGTTGTAGAAATTTGTGCGGATGGAAATTCCATTGTTCGATGGAACGAATCCAGATAATTGGATCTTTAAAAACGAAATTTTCTTCGAATTGCAAAGAGTACCACCCGAGTTGCAGGTTCAATTAGCAGGCCTGAGGATGGAGGGCTCTGCCTCTTCGTCGTTCCAATGGAAATACAAAAGTGGGTCGACAACGATTTGGGGTAGCTCCACAGAACAATTTGACAGGAGCTCTTTCCAAATTATCTCAGAATGGGTCACTGAAGGATTATCTGTATGAGTTTGAGAAGATGATGAGTCAAACTTCAGGTTTGAGTGATGTGTTATTAATGTGTTTCTTTGTCTCTGGCCTTACGGGTGAAGTGAGGAGGGCTATCGAGATTCACGAACCTAAACCTTTACAACAGGCCATGCATCTTGCCACAGTGTATGATTCTCACTTTTCTAAATTACGTGTTTATTTGCATTCTGGTGTTAAAAAGGGGTACAGTCGTTGGTCTCAAAATAATGAAAGCAATGGAGGTCCAGTTGCAACAGGGTTGACGCTGACCATTCCAGTTACTGCTCCAACCTTGGGAGGGAAGACCCAGTTGTCTAACATACCCATTAAGTAGCTGTCGAACGAGGAGTTGGCTAAGAAGAGGGAATTGGGTATTTGTTATACCTGTGATGAGAAGTGGACGTCCAAACACAGATGTAAAAGTAAAATGCTCTTGTTGTTGGGTGATGATCCAGAAGAAGATGGAGATGAGGAAGAGGAAATAGTATGGCACTCAACTTCCAATTCCATAGAACGTGAAGATGCGGCTTTGCACTCCCTTTCTGATAATTCTAATTCCAAGGCTTTTAATGTCGTGGGTGGCAAGGGGATCCACACCTTGGTTGATACAGGCAGCACTCACAATTTTGTTCAGAAGGAGTTGGCATTGGAGTTGGGATTACCAATGGTTCGGGTAAAGAAAATGCGGGTTTTCCTTGGTAATGGGGAATTTCTCACTTGTGATCACAAATGTCAGTTGCAACTACAAGGACAACAGTTCCTAGTAGACTTATATGGGTGTTAGAGTTATCCAAGGTGAGATTGATCCTTAGTATGAAGTGGCCGGAGTCTCTTGGAAAAGTGACTCACGATTATAAAAACTTAACCATGGAATTTACTTGGAAACGGACTAATGTGTTGCTGCAAGGTATCTCAAAACAAGGAGCAAATCAGGAGGCTTATGTTTTTCAATTGGAATGCTGGTACCTGGCAGAGGGGAATACC
Organism: Gastrolobium villosum; assembly: GCA_032173675.1. NCBI lineage: Eukaryota > Viridiplantae > Streptophyta > Magnoliopsida > Fabales > Fabaceae > Gastrolobium > Gastrolobium villosum. The sequence goes on from JAVKPL010000986.1 coordinate 130,645, forward strand.
ACCACAGATGTGGATGATGAGGTATTTCCTGAATTATTAGCTCTCAAAACTTCTATAAATCCAGTGTTGTGGGATATTTTAGTGGAGAATCAATCAGTGTTCTTAGTACCAAAAGAGTTACCCCCTTTTCGAAATATGGACCATGTTATTCATTTAGAGCAAGGGTCAAAGCCAGTTAATGTAAAACCCTATAGGTATGGATATCACCAAAAAGAAGAAATAGAGAAACAAGTAGAGGATTTGTTGTCATCCGGTTTCATTCAACACAGTAATAGTCCTTATTCTTCTCCAGTTTTGTTGGTCAATAAGCAAGACAATACTTGGCGAATGTGTGTGGATTATAGGGCTCTTAACAAGCTCACTATTCGAGACAGGTTTCCAATGCCTACTATAGATGAGCTGATGGATGAGTTAAGTGGCTCAACAATATTCTCTAAATTGGATCTAAGGGCAGGATACCATCAGATAAGACTGCTGCCCAATGATATTCCAAAAATAGCTTTTAGGACTCATGAGGGACACTATGAGTTCCTAGTCATGCCGTTTGGGTTGACGAATGCCCCAAGCACGTTCCAAGCTGTTATGAACCAGTTATTTCGACCATATCTTCGCAGATTTATCATTGTGTTCTTTGATGATATCTTATTCTATAGCTCTTCTTTATCAGATCATGCTCAACATTTAGGAATAACACTACTGTTTGAGGCAGCATAAGTTCTTTGTCAAAATGAGCAAATGTGCTTTTGGAGTAGAAGATATTGAATATTTGGGCATAAAGTATCTCGGCTGGGGGTGCAGGCAGATAGCAAGAAGATTGAAGCAATGATGTCATGGCCAAGTCTTAAATCGGTTAAACAGCTTGTGGGTTTCCTCGACTTAACAAGATACTATCGTAGGTTTGTTAGGCAATATGCTACCCTTGCTGCCCTATTAACCGATTTATTGAAACAAGGAGTTTTTAAATGGTCTACTGAAGCACAAGTGGCATTTGATCAATTAAAACTAGCTATGTCCAGTACTCCTATTTTAACATTACCTTATTTTCAAATCCCATTTGTTTTGGAAACCGATGCTTCTAACACAGGTATAGGAGCAGTGCTTCTTCAACACCAGAAACCAGTGGCATTTTTCAGCAAAAGACTTGGTCCCATATTAGTTGCAGCATCCACATATGTGAAGGAATTATATGCTATAGCCGAAGCAGTAAAAAGATGGAGACAATATCTCTTGGGAGTTCATTTCACCATCAAAACTGATCATAGAAGCATCAAGGAGCTTTTGAGGCAGACTATTCAAACATTAGAACAGCAGAAGTATGTGTGTAAACTGATGGGATATTCTTTCACCATAGAGTACAAACTAGGAAGATCGAATGTAATTGCTGATGGCCTTTCTTGTTGTCATGAGGAAGTGGAAAACTCCTTTGTTAATGCAGTTGTGGTTGAGCCCATGTTTTATTTAATAGCTCAGATTAAAGATGCCAATGAGACAGATCCATATTTAGTCTCAATACATCAGAAACTACAATCTGATTCCAATTCTGTTCCTTTTGTCTCGACTAAAGATGGCATCTTATTTCACAAACAAAGGTTTTTACTCATCTCTACATCTCATCTCATTCCAGTAGTCATTCGAGAAGCTCATGATTCTTTAGTGGGTGGACATGCTGGTGTACTTAGATCATTGCTTCGGGTAGCTGCATCTTTCTATTGGGACTCTATGCGCAAAGATGTGAAAGAATATGTTAGAACTTGTCAACTTTGTCAACAGATGAAGACTATGACACAAGCTCCCTTTGGTTGATTACAACCATTGCCAATACCTGAAGGATTCTTTGAGGACTTGACTTTAGACTTCATTGTGGGATTACCACTCTCAAACGGTTCGACAACAATTTTGGTTATTGTTGACAGGCTGAGCAAATATGCTTATTTTGGTGCTCTTCCTACATCTTTTACTGCTGCAAAAGTGGCAAATTTATTTTGTGATTTAGTAGTCAGAAATCATGGCTTCCCAAGGTCTCTCATTTCTGACAGGGACAGGATATTTCTGAGCCAATTTTGGTCAGCCATCTTCAAGAATAGTGGAACTACATTGAAGCATAACACCTCCTACCACCCCCAAACTGATGGCCAAACAGAAGTGACGAACAGGTATGTTGAACAATACTTGAGGCTGTTTTGTACTGATAGACCTCATGAGTGGTCCAGGTTGCTAGGATGGGCATAATTGCATTATAATACAGCAGTGCATTCTGCCATTGGGATGTCCCCATTCTAGGCTTTATATGGCAAGCCTCCTTCCCACATTCCTTTTTATCCTAAAGGGTTAGTTAAAATCGAAGCTGTAGATACTTTGCTAGAGCAACACAATGCAGTGTTACAAAGTTTGAAGAAAAATCTGTAGCAAGCAAGAAATAGAATGAAATTACAAGCTGATAGGCATAGACGTGACAAGGTGTTTGCAGTGGGTGACTTTGTTTGGGTAAAGCTCCAACCCTACATACAGGTCTCAGTAGAGCGCCGTTGCAATCATAAACTAGCCAAGAAATTTTTTGGTCCATTCAAAATCATTAAAGTGGTTAGTGCAATCGCATACCAACTTGAATTGCCAGAGGGCTGTAAAATCCATTCCACATTCCATGTATCTTTTTTGAAGCCTTGGTTTGGACCACCACCAGAGCAACCTATTTTCATGCCTCAGTTTGTGGTAGATAATCGACCACTACAATTGCCAATTGCTATCTTAGACAGCAGAATGACCAAGGTGGGCCAGCAGGAAAAACGTGAGTATCTTGTGCAATGGTCTGATGCTCCTCTGGAAGATGCTTCTTGGGAAAGGGAAGAATTTATGCGCAGTGCTTATCCGAATCTAAACCTTGAGGACAAGGTTGTGGTTGAGGAGGGGAGGTATGTTAGAGGAAGAGAATCCACATCAAGCAGTAGAGGAAGAAAATCCACAGCAAACAGAACTTGTAGACCAAGAGCCCCTTCTTCGAAGCCGAGAGACTTTTATTGTTAATAGTCAGTGTATTAATAGATATAAGAGAGTATGTGTTGTAAATAGGAATAGGAGAATATGACAGGTGTAATACACGTGGCATAGAGTGTCTATTGAAAGTACAGGTGTTGCATAAATACCAAAACTGTAAACTGATTCATCATTCAATAAAAAAGTTATTCATTGTTCTGTTTTGTTCTCAGAAACTTCTCTCTGTAATTAGAGAGACCCAACAATGATTGACCATTGTGCCACTTATTTAAAAAAAGTTATCACTTTGTCCCTCGTTTTAGACTATTTATTAACTTTAATCTTTTAACAATTTTTTATATATTAATATGTCGTTGAGGCAAATAGACAACTCAAATTTAGATTCAATTTTCTCCTTTGATTTGAACCAAGATCTAATATTATGTACATGTATAAATAAACTAGGGATGAATGTTTGTGGGTCCTTTAAGGGCCATCCTCATTCAATTTAAGTTGTCCAAACATTATTTTGTATTGATTTTCAATTTGACTTGCTAATTGGGTTTTTTTAATCCATGCTTATTATTATATCATGTATACACATATTTGGACTCCATATATGAGTTGGAGGGTCCAAAACAATTTTCATCTGAGCTCTTGATACCTTGAACTAAATTTACTCAACTAAGCTTTGTGTACACATTTATATTCATGTGACATTGATTTTATAGATTTAAGCCCATTTATTTTGTCTTTCCCAAAACCCGTGAAGGAAAAAAAATTGAAAATTTTTTTGACCGGGGTTTTGCCATCACATAGATCTAAAAAAATTTCAAAAAAATAGGTACCCGATTAGGATAACCAAGCGAAAATTTATGCTCTTCCAAAGTTTACACAACTTTAGTGTAAAAAGAACTTAGATGGGATTGTTCTTGATTATTTTGGACCCGCAAATACCCATCTCAACTTCATCTATACATGTACAAGACATTAGAACTTGCTTTAAATTACTCGAGTATCTGGATCAGTTAACTCGAGTAACTCACGGTCAACATATTCAAACAGGAGCATATTGATATATAATTAAAAAAGTGAGGTAAAGTGATATTTAAAAAAAAAAATAAGTGCAAAAGGATGAATCAGCCATATTGATATTGTAAATTAAAACTTCACATGATAAATAAAATATGTTGATTGTCCCCCATAGTTATAATCATCAACCATATAATCTTTTGTTAACATCTTTTTATTAAATTAACGAAATTATTCTGGTAAAACACTTAGGGGAAATGTTTGGTTGGAAAGAGGGATTTTGTTGAGAAAATGATAGATAAATGAGAAGTGGAAAAAATATAAGATACCTATGTTTCCTGGATAGATGGGTTTTTGGGAAAATATGTTGAAACAAACATGGTGTTTCTAAAAGCCATACTTGAGAAAGATAGATATCCTCCAAAAACCATCCCAACCAAACACCACCTAAGGGGCTGTTTGGTTGAGGGATTTTATTGAGAATGATAGATAAATGAGAAGTGGGAATATAAGATACCTATGTTTGGATCAAGGGACTTCCTTAGTTACCTACCTAAATCTGAAAACCAGCAAATGTATTTGCATAGCATTTTCAACCCATATAGCCAGCCAAATTTGCCCTTCTCATAGGTGGTATTCCTAAAAAGCTCCATATTTGCTCAGACCGCATTCTAACGAAAAGACCAGCCTACCCACTATTTGCGCGCAAAGGACAATCTCCCACTAAATCTATTTGCAGACTTGTCACTTTCCACAGAGCATGACAACATTTTTTAAACGCAACTTGACTGATTCAACGTTTTTTAAAATCAAGGTTATTTTCGTAAAAGTACATTTTTCCCCATCTAAATTTTACAAAAAACCAAACATAGACTTCACAAAAGTTACATAATTTTCCCAGTAAATTTTTTTCCTACCAAACTACTTTTTTTTACATTTTTCTACCAAACTCACTTCCCAACCATTTCCCTACTAATCTCATTTCCCTATCATTCATAAAAATTTCTCCTCAACCAAACACCCCCTAAGTATATAATGGGACATATAAATTATTTTTTTAACTTTTTTATATCACATTTGACATTTAAGATTCCCTTATTCCCCTCTAGGCTTCAACCCCACTCGACTCTCCTTTCCTTTTTAATGGGTGTCTTTTTTTTCTTTTTCTTTTTTTGTTTTGAAAATGACGCATTTTTTAAAAGTCAACCTAATGAATATAGTTCTTGGTTTAATAAGTGTCACCTCACACAATTAAAGTGCTACATATGAGGTTTATCAAAAAAAAAAAGTGCTGCATATGAGTGATTTCATTAAGTGTAGAGGCACATTATAAGAAGGGTTAACTTGATTGACAGCCATGGTTATGGGAAATCATATGTGAGGTTTTATTTATTTTTTATTTTTTTTGGTAAGCTATGTGAGGTTTAATTTATTAGAGACTAATATATCTGTCGTGATTTAGATTGCAGTCACAGTAAAGGTTTGTAATATATATGTTTAGGTTTGTATCATGATACCTTGCATTTTTTTAATTATATCCCGTTTTTCAGTAAATTTTACTAAAAATATTTGGATTTTTGAATTAAGAGATAATTAAGATTTCTTTCTTAAAAAATTTATTCATGAATTCATGTTTATTTTTACGTTTTGTTTTAGCATAAAAAAATTAAAACTTCATTTAAAAGAGGAGAGTGGATTCAAATGCAAATAAGTTGGTTAAGTGGATCATAGTTTACACACCCCAAATTGAAAATTGAATTTTATCCATGAATAATATGCTTAGAGTAAAACTATGGTTGAGATGTGTTTGAAGCTAATTTCGATATTAAGAAAGCACTGGATTCATATATCCACTTATTCATTTAGTGGCCATTCACTTCTTTTTATAAGGTAAAATGGCTTTGATTTTTTTTTCCATTGAATAATGCTTTAAAGTCCTATGAACAACTTGTTTGTATATCCACAAAGCGTAGTCCAACATAAAACATCTCCCACTTGCCATCATATGTTAACATATAATCACAACATTGTTGTTTATAAACCCAACGAAAATGACTTATCAATTATAATCTTGGATGGCTGAAACAAGCTCATATATACTATGATTTGATAGACGAATGACAACTAGAGGCGGGGTATCCCACATTACAGGCTTTTTGACCAATGTATCCTTTAATTAATAATTAATTACCGAATTGACCCTGCTTATAAATTATTTCCAAAATTTAACCTTTTCAACAAACATAACATCAACCTTCCCCTGTTTGACCGTTGACCACTAAGATACCCGGGTATCCCCTCCCTACCCGGGTATATTTCGCGAAATATAACTATTCTTACACATGTTGAGTTTTTACCCGGGTAAGGCACCCGGATACCCGGGTATGCAGTTATTCCCGGGTAGGGCGGGGGATACCCGGGTATTTGTCGGCCAGAAACCCCAATATCAGTGGGTTTTGGCCATTGTTATGGGTTATACGTTTTTTCCCCCTAAATCTCTCTCCCTTGTCATCTCTTTCTGAACCATCATATATGTATTCCATCCCATCATCTCAAAAAGGGTAATCTTGGGAGGACATTAGCATTACACCTCCATATTCCCATTTTTCCTCAGAAATCCGAACCCAAACCCAAACTGAAACCCTAGACCCAATTTTCGTGTGAAAGATGAGTTCAAGTCCAAACATATTTCCTGTAGTTATTTACTACAATGGGAGGCATTTTGAAGATCCCAACGGTGTACGATTTGAAGGAAAAACAAAAATGATGAAAATCAAAGTGGACATTACATGCAATGAATTGAAGGAGAGAATTCATCAAAAATTAGGTTTAGAAGGCATCCAATCCATTCACCGCATGATAGCCATCCTCCAGGCGTGTGACCCTGCTGTCAATCTCGGTCCGCCACTTGCTTGTGCTCTGTCTGTAGCCCCTAAACTCACTGGTCAAGGAGTCAAGGCCACATGTCAGGCTATACATGGATGCCATGACATGATCAAGTGTCCATCCACCCTCAGGAGCTGTCCATCCACCCTCAACAGATGGAGGAGGTGGTGATCGCCGGATACGGGTGAGACGTGCAGGTGCATCATCAGCAGCACCGCCATCATCATCGTCATCGTCATCAAGGCCTGCATCAACATCATGAACATTAAATATTAAAATTCCATTACGTAAAAAACTAACCTTAATGCATCAAATAAACCAAAATGTGCATCATCCATCTCAGCACCGGGGTGAAAGGGGATCTCAGGTGGTTCAGGTGCCCTCTTCCAGTAGCACGCACTCGCTCGGCTCTGCGTGTTCCCACACTGCTTCAGGAGACGCTCACCAAATACGGCATTCCATCCCGTGGCTGTCTTCAGCGTCTCTGTTGCCATAGGCACACCAAATCTGTGTAAAATCTTCTGCACCAGGAATGCAAAAGGCAATTCAGCCTTCCTAGACTTAGCTTCCTTCCACATCAGGATGCATATGTAGTGCCTCCAGTTCACCTTGATATGGTGAAGGAGGGCCCATAAGATCACAAAGTCACCTTCCAGCACCTTCAAGTGATTATGACCGCGATGGAAAGTAATGTGTGTGACCACATAATGAAGAATGCGGGCAGACATCGACAAATTGCTCACGGGATAATGACTAAATTGTTCGACCTCAACATCTACTCTCCTGGTTTCTGCAACAATGGCCTCCCGATCATAACCACCAAATATATAATGGGAGTCTCCGTCATACAGTGCTACATCCGTGAGACCATCAAAGTCAAACCCTGGTTGCTCTGTCCAGATAGGAGCAGTAAGGATGATATCAATCCCGCACACATGGGAAGTCAGCTCACCATGCACATAGTTGAGGTTCTTGTAGAGTGCTCTCACCATCACCCCTGAGTACGGGCACCTCATCTCCGCAAGCATCAGCAAATCTGTCTGTTGAAGAAGTGGCACAATGTCGAATCGCTTCAAGTTGAAGAAGGTCGAATCCAGTGTTTTTAGCTCGCAAATCTTGCGGCTCATGAAGGACTTCACAAACCTCTCGTGTGCATCATTGTCATCCTCAAATAAATATCTGAACTGCAAGTTCAGAGCCTGATGCATAGCAGCCTGGGGCTGAGAGGATGACAACCCATCTTGTCGGCGCTTGGTCCTCCTCTCAGTATCCTCCGTTCTCTTCTTTGAAACGCGTGTATCAGCTATGCAGTCACACTATGAAACTGAAAAAAAAAGGCAAGATTAGAAATCATAATCATAAGGGTTAGGGTTAGGCTTAGGGTTTTTAAAAATTAAATGTTCAGAATGCAATGTTTAACCACGCAAACTAAAAAAAGTAATAATTTTTAACATCAATGTCACAAACATATCAAAATCAGAATGCATTGTTAAAAAGGAAAAAAAAATCCAAACCTTTAATGGAATTGAATCGGTACAAACGAACAGCGTATGGTGCGCGAAGGATGATCAAAAATAGGAAGATTTTCAGCAAGATTTGGTGAGGGAATCAGTGATGAGGCACTTCCAGCACCTCTACCCGAGTACCCCTTCGTGGGTTTTCCAAATGGGCGCTGGTAGATTTTTTAAAAACCCTACCCGCGACATTTACCCGGGTAGCCCCCTCCCTACCAGGGTAAATAATTCAAGCCAATTCCCAGATTTCGAACAATACCCGGGTATTCCCCTCCCTACCCGAGTATGGTGAGAATTTCAAATTATACCCGGGTAACTGCCTATGTACCCTGGTATTTTTCGTGCTGCACAGTAAAACAGGGGCAAATGAGTGATATGTTTTGGTTGAAGGGCGAATTAGTAATTAATTATTAATTAAAGGGTACAGTTGTCAAAAAGCCCAGATTACAAATGGAAAACCTCAATAATTAGGCTTTGTTATATATTTACAAGTTAATATCACAATGCTATCTTTTTTCTTCTTCTTTTTCGGTAAACTATCACTATGATATCTTTACACTATAGAAAACTACGATTTAATTTTTTTTTTTGGTATAACCTAGAGGTATCCCCATTCAACCTCATCCGGTCAGCTTGTCCTCGGAGTACGGCCCGAAGACTAGCCCCTCATTGGAACAGCAGGTGCATTGAGTTTCGCTACCGGAGGAAGGATGAGACTAATCTACCCTTCGAGGACAGAGGCATGTCCTCTGGCCCCCAAAGATTTTCCAAGGGTTTAATATTTTAGTATCTAAGAAAATGATATGAAAATAGGATAAAAAGATATGCATAAATAATTCTCCAAAAAAAAAATATGCATAATTAATATTATTATTTAGCTAATTAATCAAGTAAAAAAAGTATTGTACTTTTAGTTGAAACAATGATTGAGGAGAAAATTGTAACCACACAAAGTGAAGAATACTTGTTTAACTTACCGTAAATATTTAGACTAGAAGCAAAACTAATGGCACGCCACTCTCGCCCAACACAGAAAAACAGCAGGGATTAGGTCTTTTTGACTTGTGACTTTGTATATTGCCTCATGTTCTGTAAATTAGGCAATCGCTTTGCTTGCTTGCCAATTTTATTCGCTTTGCTTGCTTGCCAATTTTATTTTATTTTTTTCTGGTGAGAGTTTGATAAAACTTATCTTTGTACAGCACACGAAAGAAGAGGCATATATATATATATATATATATATATATATAATATATAAAATTATTAATTTAACGGCTCTCAAAGGATATATATATATTATATATATATATATATATATATATATATATATATATATATATATATATATATAATTGTTTAAGTTTTTGAATTTTTGAATCTGTTGTGATACATGATATGAGAATTCATGTGACCAAGTATTCACAGGTTTAATCACCAACATCTTCGTTTTCTAATAAAATAATTACAAGTGAATAAAAAACATAAGAAGGCTCTTGCAGGCGTCTATCATTTGCACAAAGATAGTCCATCACGCTTACTACAAGTACTAATCACAAAATTACTTATTATTGAATCCCAACTAATGAAAAAAGGGGTTGAGCTTTATTTTTATATATTTACAAAGAGGCTATTTTTCATATTTAAACTCATTATCTTGTAGTCACAAAGAATAGTTCTATCACTGCTCAAGGGTAGCCCTCTTACAAAAAAGACTAATAAATTAAAAAAAAAAAACACATAGCGTGGCAATAAAACTAAATCACGAGATGGTGAATCTCTCTCTCTCTCTCTCTATATATATATATATGGGCAGGATCATCTTACAGTAAGACTAATAAGTCTTACACCAAATCTTAACCATTAATTTTCTGCATCTAACGGTTAAGATTTATTAGGTTTTACTCATTAATTAATTTTTAATTCCCAATAAATCTCAACCGTTAGATGCACGGAAATCAACAGTTAAGATTTATTTTAAGATTTATTATTCTTACACCACCGTAAGTTGATCATATCCCATATATATATATATATATATATATATATATATATATATATATATATATATATATATATATATATGAGAAATTTTTTATCTTTTTAGATGACATAATCATTTCACTCTCAGAAAGATGTGAGACTCACACCTTTATACTTTTTCTCCCCCTCTCTCCATTTATCTATCTTTTCCTCTTACTTAAAATGACATAACTTTACGTCTTTTAAAACTACCCACACTATATATATATATATATATATATATATATATATATATATATATATATATATATATATATATATATATATGGTAAGATATTCTTACACCGATGTAAGAGTTAGAAGTCTTACACTTAATCTTGACCATTTGATCCACTTGTATCCAATGGCTCAAATTACTAAAAAATTTGAGCTTTACACTGATGTAGAATGATCCTATATATATATATATATATATATATATATATATATATATATATATATATATATGTATGTATGTATAAGCCACTGACTGAATACATTTAACTTTCATTGCGTGCCATAAAATGAATGAAAAGAATCATCAACATATATACAAGTTTAAGTGAAAAAAAAAAAAAAAACTACGGTAAATTGATACTGAATAGACATTGTTTCTAGCTTGGTGAGGTTAGTAATGGCAATCCACCAAAGAAGATGTAGAGAAGACAATAACATTTTCTCTGGGCTGAAACGTAAACTTGGATTCTCTGTGATCAGCATCCTCTGGTGCTGGAAGATTCAAGTCCAACTTCAAACCATTTCTGGGTTTCTTAGCTTCTTGGGAATCAGAGCTACCACCACCACCACCAATATTACCACCGCTCATAGAAGTTGTTGTAGATGTATTCACAAAACTTCTGTGCCGTCTCATGTGGCCCCCTAAGGCTTGCCCAGAAGAGAACTCAGCCCCACAAATAGAACACTCGTGAATTTTGGATTTTGTTGTAGTTGTGGTGGTAGTAGTAGTAGTAGTAATAGTGTTGTTGTTATACATAGCCCTATTTGGTATTTGCAAGGAAAGTATGGTACTTGTGATGGGATCATAATGATTAGTACCGTTTGTCTTAGGTTTCTTGTGGCTTGTTCTATGTCCACCAAGTGCTTGGAATGAAGGGAAGCATCGGTTACAAGTCTTGCATTGGTAAAGGTATTGGCCTGACTTGTTATGCTTGTTATCATGACCTTGAGCCAAGAGAATGAGACAATTGGCCATGTCTTCTTCTTCGGTTCTGTCCCTCAACTCAATTGTGGTGTTGGGCGAGGTTGTTGTTGTTGTTGTTGTTGTTGTTGTAACCATGTCAAGTCCTTCACAATTGTCACTACAAGAAGTTGAAGGCATGGCTACCCTTAGTGGGGTTGGTAGCCTTTGACGCTTGGCGCGCTTGCCTTTGCCTTTGATTATTTGCATTTGATCCTTGGAAACCACGAGTTCCTCCTGGACTTGCATGTTGTAATTGTTTCTATGTGTCAAGGTCAAGAATGAGAATAAAGGGTGATCGAGAGAATGAAGAATTGTAAGAGAGTTTGAGTTATAATATATTAGTGGTGTGAGAAGGTTTCATGTAGAGGCAAAAGGCCTTCCCCGTGAAGAGTATATAATTAACCGCGTTTTTGGTTTTGCCAGACTTGCGTTTTCCAACCTTGGAAGTTATATATATATTTAGGGATATAATATTGTAACTATACAGGTGTGTTGTGTAGGGAAGAGAGAGAGAGAGAGATGCAATGTTTAGTATGAGGAGGCGAGGAAACGAGTGAGATTCGGTTGGCTTTGAAGCAAACTCATTACTTCTTCTTTTTTCTCAACGATTCCTTTCTAAAGGATTGGCTTGCAAACCTAGAACCAACCACAAAGAGTTTGCAACTTTCTCATCTCACTTTTTTTTTTATCTCCTTTTTATTTGCTTTTCTTGCTTGTGTTTCTGTTCATTTTTAATTTCTAGCTTGCTTCCTCTGCTTCTATAATTAGTACAGCTTTAATTTAACTAATTTTATACCCAATTCAATTAATATTCAATTAAAAAACTCCAAGTGAAGAAATTGTGGGTTGGACATGATCCTTATGACTTGTGATGCGAGATTATCGTGTATTGTTAATTATTATTCTAGCTAGAAGCCATGACTTAAAAGATCAATTATAAGTGGAATGAACATACACACTTGCTAAGAAGGGAATTCATGTGCACTCCACTTACTTTGCACATAGTCACTACCTCAGTTGACAATAACCCAACAATCACGCCGCATATATGCAACACAATTATGCGATTTATATAGTCTTACCCAATCATTTGGTTTTCGGTAAAAAGCACTATATATTATGGGAGTGGATCCTCTCACGTGAAAAAATTTTCATGTGATCATGTTATTTGATCACAACCGCTCATTGATGATGAAATAAGAGAGAGAAAAGTGTATAAATTTTAAATGAGTGGTTGTGATCAAATAACATGACCACATGATAACTTTTTCATATGAGAGGATCCACTCTCATATATTATATATTGGGTATGAATGTGTCTTAAGTCTTTAAATATTACAATCATTTAATGCACACCCTCATGATCATCCATGTTTTCTCCAAGTTAAAATGTGAACTGACTCTATGATTAGCACTGTTGTGAAACATGCGTGACCCGGCCATTGACTCGGAACTTGGCGAACCGGTCATTGGACCAGTTCGGGTAAGCATTGGACCGGTCATGCATCGGATCCGGTTAAATCTGGTCAAACCCGATCAAAATCGGTGACCCAGCTGGGTCATGCATTAAAAAAAACCAAAATACCAAAATTATTTCATCTTGTCAAAAAAAAATATAGAACTCATTTTAAATTTTTTTTGTAAGTTTATTTGCTAGTATACTGTTTTATAATGACCTCAAATTTTATTTTTCAATACTGAAGCAATTTGCGAAATAATAAATTAAGAGAATGTGAGATATGTCATTTCAATGTAAATGAATTTGAAAAATATGAGTTCAATGTCATTGAGAGGTATGTTTATAGAGATTCTAAGTTTCAATTTAAATTGACATAGTAATAGCGTGCATTATTATTTATTTGTGCTTCATATTTTTGACCTTATTTAGTGAAACTTTTTTAACTCATTTTAGATATGAAAAATATAATTAAATATATATGTTCATATTTATATATATTTTTATATATTTATATATCAGGGTCAATCAATCTGACCAGTGATCTAACTAGTAACACAGTACCCCGACTGGGTTGATGCTGAGGTCAGATGTAATAACACTGATGATTAGTGTGAATAAAATAGCCCGCTTTCGCACCAATGAAACTTTCATTTATTCTATAATTAGTCAACTACTTTTTTTCCCCTCTCCTTAATTAATTTGAACCCGGAATAACTACTTTACTAAACATAAATAATTTATAGTAAAGCAATTTTGTTAATTAAGTTTTGCCTTGTGAACGCAGCCGAATGATTGGACTGAGATGAGAATTTAAGTATAAGCTCGAGTTGTGCTAATCCCTACTTACTGTACTAAAATAGCTAAATAAGTATTATCCAACTTTGTTCATTTAATTTTTTTTAGATACCAACTGATATTCCAAATCTTAATAAATCACTCCACAAATCCGGTTTCATGATTGCGCCTCACCACCCTCCCCAAGAATTATAACTCTCGGATGAATTCAAATTTATTATCCTCTAGGCAAGTTAAATATAGAGATTTAACTAGCTAGGTCACCATTAATTAGACCAACAACTCTTACATTTTTAATATTTGAATAATACATGTTTATACGTATATATAATTAACTAGCCAATTGAAGTTAAGATAATGTTATGAGGCCTAACATCATTCCGGCCAGAAAAATTGTTTTCTTAAGAAAGGAATCAAATTAATGAAGAAAATTAAAAAAAAAAAGGGTAGTGGAGTATGTTGGATTATACTGCATGGACGGTTGACGTACGGGTTTTAGTGGTGTAAGGTATAGAGTATGGGAAGATACGAAGGTAAGACAGATTCTTAGCGTAAGGAATTCTTATGGAATGGATGGGTTGTGAGGGCCACGTAACGGCCAACGTCAGCATCAGGTATAGGTTAGTTACTTCGTGGCTCAAAGCAAAGCATCTTTTTCTCTACTGCATAATAATATTAGGGTTTATCATCTATCATTTAACATGATCAGAAAAATTTTCCTACACTCACAATATTTTGTGGGGCCCGCAGCAAAAAAAATAAAAAAACTCTGACACGTAAAACGAATCTCTATAACATTACACAATCACTTTTCCTACAACATAATTCGTATAAAACTCATAATCTTATTATAAAACTCTTCTCAATTATTGTGGATTTAATTATAATCAAATTCAATCGATGCAAGAAAGACTACTAGTCCTACTACGCTAACTCTCCACCTTCTCGTATCTCCTAAAATATAAGAATCTTTATATGATAATGCTGTTTGAGCTTAGAAAAGACACAAAGCGCGTTTGTAGGTGAGAACACTGCAATTCGTATATAACAATAACGTGTATTAATCCATATATATGTTATGTTTTTTTATTATTAGAAGAATATGTACGTTATATTTAGATGTTCTAATTATTGTATACTAGTACTAAATAGCTTCATGATTATTATTATTTTTTATTTTATTCAATGTGACGTTTGCTACATAATTATTATATAACTTATTATTAGTTTGTAATCTTATAAAACAGATAATATAATTCCTTTATGTTAATTTAAAAAAAAAATCACTTAACTTAATTTTATAATTTAATATTAACTTATTATTTGATATATATATATATATATATATATATATATATATATATATATAAGTTATGAAATATAATATGAATATACTATATCTAGGGTGTAAATGGGCCAGGCTGGCCCAGCCCGGCCTACATTAAGTCTGGTCTAGCCCGGCCTTTTTAGAGAATGTAGCGTAGGCTTCGGCTTATAAGAAAGCCTTTTTATCAAATAGGTCATAGGCCAATTTGGTCAAGCCTGGCCTAAGACCTTGTAGGCTGGCCTATTTGATTTATTAAAATAAAATAAAATAAAAATATTTATTTAATATGACAAAGTACCAATACCAACTCTAATTTTTATATGCATCGCCGCTTCTCACTCTCGGCTTAGTCTCGGATATTATGTTGACTTTTTCTTATTTGTCATTTTTTTCTTATGAGAAGTACTAGTGCATGTATGAATGGAACTTTCTTTGCTCTATACAATTATTTTCTTTGCTTAATATCTACAGTGGGAGGCCTACAAGGCCTATAGGCCATGTCAGATTTTCTTATTTTTTAAAAATAGGCCGGGTTTGACTTACAAATAAAGCCTTTAATAGGCCATATAGGCTGAATTTTTTTACATTGACTTGGGTCAAGAAAGTCAAAACCCAACCCAACCCAACCCATTTACACCCCTAATTATATCCATTCAACCACGTAAATTTCAATCACTATAAAATAAATAGTAAATAAATATCTTCAACATCATATCTAATTTCAAAAATATTGTGCCAAGGGAATTGAAGTTTCCAAAATAATGTGTGCAAAGGAACAGGAACTTCACTCAGTTATATATTATGATGCAACGACATTGATACGGGACACGACATGACACACCGACACGTTAATTCTAAAAAATGTCATATTTTGACATGTTGGGACACGTTTTGATATTAAATAATATTTTTAATATATATAATATAATTTATATTTAATACAAATAACAACATATAATAAGTCATATAACGAATCAAATATTTAAATTTCATAACATAAATATAAACAAAAATAATCTTGTGTATCTTGTTAATTCATGTAAATTTCATAATGAAAAAATTGATTTATAAATTATTTTTTTATTTTTAGTTAATAAAATAAAATTAAAAAGTAAAAAAAAAAAGTGTTGGATGTGTGTCGGAATGTTAATCGCTTGTCGAAAAACATTGACTACGTGTTTAAAAAATGTGTCGGAAAATTAACCCGCTTATCGAAAAACATTGACTACGTATTTAAAAAACGTGTCGAAAAATTAACCGCGTGTCAATCAGCATATCGTGACACAGTCAGTGCTTTTGAGGTTATATATAGCTAATGATGATATCAATTAATTGTGTATATTTCCATGCGAAGTACGTATTGATAGTTGTTCCTTCTTGGATTATGAGTCAACGCTCAGAAGAAAGAAGCCGTAAAGCGAGAAACGTAAGATTAGTTTCATTAGCTATTTCAATAATTAATATTTCCGACAAATGTTCATCTTGTGGCTGTAGTTTAGTGGTAAGAATTCCACGTTGTGGCCGTGGAGACCTGGGCTCGAATCCCAGCAGCCACATTTTGTATTTAACCTGGGTTTTAAAAAAAATTCAGTTATTGTTTTAAAAAAAATCTCAAAAAATAAAATTAATTAACGTGATCATGATTCATGATCTACTACTTATACATCTAATAACTTACGGGGATATTTTAATCGTACAATTGATAATACCCAACTTATATGGCTCTATTATAAATTTTTGTTATACTCTAATTAAAAATATTTTCAAAAAATAAAATTAATTACTAATATTGCTAAGTTGTTACTACTTATTTACATGAAATTTTTTAGAGATTAACATTTTTTCTACAAGGGAAAATAAAATCATTTTCTGCATTACTAAAACGATGTTGTTTTAACGTGTAGGAAAAAAAAATACATGATATTTTGATAAAATTCATAATACAATAGCAAAGTAAAATTTTCAAAGTATCATGAATTTTTTCCGAATAAATCTCAAGATGAGAAATATTTTTCCAAGAGCATTTTAATTTATCACTTTGAATGCAATAAAAATAAATAACTTATTTACAACACGACTCAAATAATCCATGATTTCAAAATGTATTGCTTATTATGGAGGTTGACATAACACAATAAGATATAAATAACCTATTTATAACACAACACGATATGAATAATATATAAAAAGATTAAAAGCGGTTAATTTTGGGTTTACAGGTTGATAAATAATATGATTTTTTTTGTCAATTTTTATCAACACGTATACGACAAAAATTTTAAAATTGTTTGACTCAAACACGGATTTTTTTGTGGTGTCACTGGATCTTGTTAAAAATTATCACCTGTAATTATTAAGGAAAAATGATATATTGATGTCTTGCTATTATGTATGATTATTTTGTGTTTTGAGGGTTGTTCTTTGGTGATGAATCCGTGGTCCTTGATCTTTAACTGAACGGTGATGATCATGCATGAACCCCTCCTTGGTTCTCTTTTCTTTATTATTACATTGATTACATCGCCCGGCTGGTCTAGGATGTAACGTATTATTACTTGGATGTGATTGCTTTATTACTTGGATGTGATTCCTGTTTTGATTTCATCTATTTTTCTATCCTATTAATTAAAGGATTAATGTATTTTATATTATAGGAGATAATTTTATCTCTTATATGTTGAAGAATCTAAATGTGAATGATTAAGTTTATAAAAAAAGAAAAAAAAATGTGAATGATTAAGTGAAAAAGTCTCACATTGATTAAGAATTGACTAAGTAAGCATCATATAAGTGGAAGGACCCATGCACCTAATACCTTAAGGTTTTGAGTTTGATTGTGGTGTTCCGAGCCCACTTAATGTTGCTGCTCAGTTGGTCTATTGTTGGCGGTCTCTCCCCACCATGAGCTCCCCGTGCATGGCCCAACATTTATATCAGACCTAATGGTGGATTGAAAGTATCTCTTAATGTGGGAAGCCATGGTCTTGATAAGTGAGATAAAATTATGGATCTATATTTTCTTTTTACTTTTCTCTTCGTATGAACCCTACATATTTTTATGTATAAGAGATAAAATTATCTCATATAACATTAAAAATATTAATCCCATCATTTAAAGCACTAAATATTTCTCTGTTTTCTTTTAAATTACCAACCAACATTACATTAATATCATTGTCATTGTAATATCCTACAGGCTTTAATGAAGGTGCAGTGTTTAAAAGAAAAAAAAAAAAAAAAAGCACCATTATGCAAGATTCAATTTGCAAGTACCTGGTTGTTGAATATGTCAGGAATGTGTAAAGTTTATGCAAGTATGGTTACTCTAAAACGTGTCCTCTCAACTTAAGGTGGGTCATTCTATGTTACACAAAAAAGGAGGTCAAATGTGTCCTCGGAATCCCGCTTAATAATTACATCGGTTCTTCACCACCGGTGGCGTAGCCACTCCTATGCCGGCAGGTTTTAAAAAATTGTATTTATTATATATAAATATATAATTAATTATAATTAGTAAAGATTAAATTTATAATTTGGCATCACCTAAATAAATATAATTATATTTATGTTTTTCAATCAGAAAAATAAAATTCAATACCCAAATTCTTTTAAGTGATCCATAAATTAAAATGACTTCAAAGCTCTAATATATGACTTATAATGAAGGAGAATTCCTTTAACTCTAAATGTTGTCTATATACTTTAATTTATAGTTAATATCTCAATTGTAAAGTGAAATTTATAGAAAAGTATTATATTTGTGTATTTTCATATCCTTATGACAATGTTTGGTTCATTACGTATGATGCTGTGAGAGAAAAGTGAAATTCTTATGTTTGAAATGCTTCTCGAAAAGATTAGTGCCTTTTTATATATTTTTTTTAATATATAATCATTCAGAAAAATATTTCTGCAGTTAATGCATATAAGTTATCTGCATTTACTCCTAAGATGATGTCGTTTTGGGATTGAAAAATTAAAAAAAATAATTATAAAGACTATAGTAACCCTGGAATAAATTAAAATTATAAACCATAATTTTCATCCCAAAACGATTTCGTATTGGGCTTACTGCAGATAACTTATCTATAGTGAACTACAGAAAAAACGAACCCATAATCATTAACGATTGTTCATTTGAATTTTCAATGTTATGTGATATTATTTAATACATAATTTAGATAACTATATTAGAATTCATAATAATTTTTTTTTGATTAATTTGATGTGTTAAATTTTCTTCGCACCACCTGAACTCTTACTCTGGTTTCCCCACTGTTCACCACTCGTTCTTTTAAATAACATCATTAATGTCAATTAAAGAATTGACATTGAGATGGAAATGGATTTGGTGGGTTTGTATATTAACCTAAAACATGGCATGGGCTGTTATGCACCTACCATGCCAAAAATGATGGCAGAAAGCCCAAACTGAAGGATGGCTACACCCTCACCTGAAGCTATTATCATATCTTCAGTTCACCAAGACGTTCCTATCAGCTAGAAGGCAATTGAGAAGAGCACGAGAAAGAAACCCGTATAGCGATTAATTATGCGAAATTCAAACTATATAGGCCATTTTTTCTATTTGGAAAGTACAGTGTATCCACTCCTAATGCACTTAATCAGCATATAGAGAAGCCTTATTTCTTCCAAATTGTTCCGGGGAGACTCCGGGCGTGCACAGCCTAGGTTACATCAGGCTCGGGCCTCCAAGTTTGACACTTTCCTCCGGCCAGGTAACACTTTCCTTCGAAGCCACTTTCTCACTCATGACTCATGAGTACACCATTTGCATGATAACTACTCTTTTTTACCCACGTCATTTTTTCCAAGGATCTAATATATATATATACTAGAGGATGGATTCTCACTACCAAAATTTTCCACTACCAACTTATTACCTATCTAATCACCATTAGATTAACATTTTCTCTCTCTTCAAATTTTTTTAACATTCTCTCTCTTTGATCCAATGGTGATGTGATGGGTAGTTAATTAGTAGTAAGAATCTTTGATAGTTAGAATATCCTCACTTTGTATATTGTATTCCATGTGAGTTTAAAGTTTTAATTTTGGATTCGTTCCGAATTTCGTATTATAATCTATAGAAAACCTATAGAATTTTCGAAGAATAATTAAAAAATATATATTCACTGTCTTGAGGTATGCATATACTCACCCCCGATTCATGGTGTAAATATAATTATTAGCATTTTAGTTATAAGATATTCTTTGTTCACCTCCGAATGCAAATAAAGTAAAAGACAATCACACACACCACGAGTCCACGACGCAACGAATGCTTATCTATAAGTTGTAAAATAAATTAACAGTAAATATCTTTTTTTGTCCCCATCAAATTTTATGATACCCGTTTAGTCTCTAACAAATAAAAAAACTATTACTCATCCTTAAGAAATTCAAAATGAACCCATTTAGTTGAAGTTGTGGTCTCTCACAATTCAAAAAAGACCCACATTAGTTTCTTAAAAGGACTAAAATGGATTCACTTTTAAATTTTGTAGGGACCACGAATAACCTTTTTAATTGTTAGGGACTAAGCGGATATCATAAAATTTGCTGAGAACCGAAAATGATATTTACTTGTAAATTAATAAAGCTTGGAAAGTGACATGCAAAATAAATCATATTTTACTGAGCCATGGAATTCTCGTGCTGGGAAATAAGCTAGATTTTTTTAATACGAAGTAGGAAGGGGTTATATTTATAATATTTTATTTTTTTTACAAATTATACTAAATATGACTGGTCAAACATAATATAATTTGTAAGTTTGTAAGAAAATTTTTTGTCAATATAAATTTCTTCTGTTAAATAATTATTAAGTCTTTAAAATCTATCTACCAAAGTCGTCGTGTTAAATGCGTCAAAACAAAAAATAGGATAAAGTAGTAATTCAACACAGTTGTAACCTGTTTGCAACAAACAAACAAAAACAAATCCTATGTACAAAAAAAAAAAATCCTCCAGGAGACGACCAGCCAAAAGCAAATTCTCCATGGGCCATTTTGTATAGGAGAAATTTTTATTTATTCGGAATCTTAATTTTTTAAAATATAATTTTTACATTCAGTTAATGATAATGTACAGAAATTTAAAATTTAAAAAAATTTAATTTTTCGAAAAATTCAATTTTCCGAAAATCGAAAGAACGCGGCATATCAAACCACCCCTTAACACCGTTTTTCAAATGAAATGTAAACCTTGTACTACATTTCAGCTTAAAAAACGAAACATTAATGCAAATCTTCAGTTTAAATTTTAAAAGACACTTTAGGCATGTATTAATTAATCAATAAATAAACTGTATATTCATTATTATTTACATTTCTCATATATTATGATTCTGGCCACTAGGGATATAGATTTTTTGTTTGGTTGCTCAACATATCCTCCTATTGAAGATTAAATTTTTTGAGACAGATCACAAGAAATAGATAAATTTCTCCTAGCAAAATATTTTCTATACACAGCGGTCAGAAATTGTCAATATGTTTAACTGAAGGGTTTTATAAGAGTTATGTTATAGGAAAAATGATTGTGTTATGTTATAAAGATTCATTTTGCGTGCCGGAATTTTTTTTGCTACGGGCCCCACAAAATATTATGTGTGTAGGAAATTTTTTATGATCATAAATGATAGATGATAAACCTTCCAACTACTACCGATTGTGACTTTGTTGGTTTTTTTTTTGGAGGTTACAAGAAATTGAATACAAACACCCTACACTACACACACTCATAACACACACCCACGCTAACGCTACCGGTGCGGCTTTGTTGGTTTTTCATCAATATTCATTTGCTCAGAAGGTTTACCTGGGCCATTCGATTCCCCGTAGAAGAGAGAGCAACACCATGGCACCAGAAAAATATTTGTATAGACACCATTTATGATATAAACTGAACAAATTAAACTAGTTTTATATTACGTGATCTAATCTACACACGTATCCCAAACAAGGATTTCAAAAGTCAAGTTAAAAAATGAAGTCAATCACAAAAAATAAAAATGTATCACAGCCTGTCATCCAGTACAAGTCTTTCTTTTATTTATTTTGGTAACATATAAATGAGAATCTTCCCAGTACTTAATTTCCAACTTGACATGTCCATACCGGAACCGGCTAAAGCCAGTTTTGTTCGAGGGTCGTCACTCTCAATATAAGAGCCAACATTTACTGAGCTAAGTGAAACCTTAGTATATTCAGATTCAGTCATTACCGTTGGATCTTTCTTGATCGGACGGACAATGCCGTTCCGCGACTTCAGCTTCGGTAGTCACAAGGATTTCTTTGCAGCTGACACCCGGAGGACCGCTCTGACCGAGTTCATAGGAACATTCATCTTCGTCTTCGCCGGCTCCGGCTCCGGCATAGCCATCAACAAGCTAACCGGAGGCGCCGCCACCACCCCCACCGTCCTCATCGCCGCCGCCATCGCCCACGCGTTCGCCTACGTCGTTGCCGTCTCCGTCGGCACAAACTTCAACGGCGGCCAAGTCAACCCCGCCGTCACCTTCAGCCTATTCATCTGTGGCTACATAAACTTCATCCGCGCCGTCGTCTTCTGGCTCGCTCAGATCGCCGGCTCCCTCGGCGCCTGCTTACTCCTCAAGTTCGCCACAGGCGGAAAGGTACGACCGTTAAAACCGCTACACTTTCTGTTATTAAATACCGTTAGTTTGTTACAACTCGGATAAGCGAGTTCTGTTACGGTGCGTCGCAGAGTGTTCTGGCTTATGGACTTTCGGATGGAATGGGAGCGTGGAACGCGGTCGTTTTAGAGATGGCGATGACGTTCGGATTGGTGTACACGGTGTACGCTACTTCTCGTGATCCCAAGGCGAGTCCTAATTTAGAAACGATTGCACCGATTTCGATCGGGTTCATGGTTGGAGCGAATATTTTGGTGGGTGGGGCTTTTGATGGGGGATCCATGAACCCGGCTTTGTCATTTGGGGCTGCTGTAGTGACCTGGAGCTGGAACAATCATTGGGTCTATTGGGTTGGGCCCCTTTTTGGTGGTACACTTGCTGGGCTTATTTACGAGGTGGCCTTTGTTGTCCCAACCTATCCACGGAGGGACTCGTCATATTGATTTCTTGTTAAGAATGTTTATTTCGTGTTTCAAGGGTTGTACTTTTGTGATGAATGGTTGGTTCCTGATCTTTAACTGAATGGTAATTATCATGAAACTTCTTGGTTTTCTTTCTTTAATTAGTACGTTGGAAACAATGTTTATCCTTTTAAATGACACAACTTAAATCCTTTCATTCTCACAAAGAGATGAGACCTACATCTTTATTTTATTTTTGTCAACTCTCTCCTACTTTATCTATTTCTTTCTCTCTCTTAAAATGACACAATTTTATATCCTTTAGGATGACACACATTTATTTTACATGTGATATGAAATTTTTTCATGCGACTCGAGAGGGTATACTTTCAATGTTTCGGACCAAAATTACGCTCAGGATTGGATCACAATGCATAAACTTCAAATTATAGTATGTGTAGGAAAAAGAATTATGAAACATACGTCAAAATATAACAAAACTAATTGAATACTTCCAAAACAAGCCAAGCCCATTTTAGTTTTCATTGCTTTACTGATACTGCACATTTTTTACTTTGCATCTTGTAGAAGAAACAAAGCATGTGTTACTCTCTGTTTTGTTATATTTATATGATGATAGCAGGTACAATTTGTAGACGTTGGCCACACATAGATCTGGTCAACCTAATCCCATATGCTCATACAATAAAAATTAGAACCATCTAAACAAGAAATAAAACATTTCAAATTATGCAACAAATAACAATAATAAAATTAGGAAAAAACATTTGTCACTTTAAGTGATTTTGGTGTATATTTTTAGGGTAAATGATTTCTTTAGTCACCGGATATAAATTTATATCGAGTGAGCACAAAACGACGTCGTTTTGGGGCGGAAATCAAGATGTTTTTGTAATTATAATATATTGCAGAGTTATATTAGTCTTTGTCATTTTAATTTTTTAATCTTATAACACAAACGACGTCGTTTTAAGCTCATCCTGGAGATAACTATTCTGGTAACTGGAGAAATACTTTTCCCATGTTTTTAATGACACAAAGGTATGTGAAAAGAAAAGATACTAAACAATCACATAAGAGGAAGGATGAATTGTGTTATTTTTAATTTAAAAATAATTCAAAATCAACTTTTTAACATACAACTTTAACTAAAATGAATTCAAACAGATTGTAAATCTTTTTTCAACACCAAATAATATTAAAATATTCCAAATAACATCAATTCAGAGGCAATTGTAGCGGTATCAAAAATCAATGAGAAAATAGATGAAAATCAATGTTTATATCCACCCTTTTTCAAGAAATCATGCAAAAACGAATTAGAACATAAAAATAATGATCTAAACCCTTTTACAGATTCACAACATAACATATATCAAGAATCAAAACAAAATTAATTGATAGAAATCAAAAGAGATAGGGTAAGGAAGAGTCATACCGCAATATATCTTGGTTTACTCTCTAACCACTTGAGAGTCACGTCCATAATGAGGTCGATCAGATTTTACTATCATCAAGCTTCCACCAGGTAATTGAAGAAACATTTTTACAACTGAAACTTTTACAAGTCTATGATCACATCTTGCTGACACTTAACCTAAGTCCTTAGGATACTATTTGAATTGTTTTTTTAAGATTAATAACAATTCACTCTTGCCAAACAAATGTAGAGTCACCTCTACGTCTAAACAAAAAAGAAAAGAACAGAAAGATTGAAAAAATAAAAGAGTAATTGAGATTCTTCTCAAATATAAAGCAAACTGATATGGGTTCAATTCTGAGATTTCTTTGATTATGAAATATTTTCAGTGTTAATTCTTTTTGTTTTATAACCTGAATGATATGTTTTTATAGGTTCCCGATGAAGTTATGGACTTTCCAGATTGTACTCCATTAGGGTTTGTGCACTTCTTAACAACTTAACTTGTTTCCTTTAACTTCAAACCAACAAGCCATCACCAAGTACATTAAATCTCTTAAAATAGCATTTTAGGATCAATTTTACACATAACCCAAATCAATCATAAATTATTTCATA
>JAVKPL010000987.1:0-15881 GCA_032173675.1 Gastrolobium villosum
GGAATGATGAAGTCAAGAGCTCACCAGCTCAGATCTGAGCTACGTACCATCAAGAAAGGTGGAAGGTCTGTTGCTGAGTATCTTAGACGTATTAAGTCTCTTTGTGATGAACTAAAAGCTATTAAAAGTGCAATTCCTGTTGATGAACAAACTGAACTCATACTTGCCGGTCTTCCTGCTGAGTTCAATGCCTTTGTCACCTCTGTCAGAGCACGTGAGAATCCTTATTCTCTCAATGATCTACGAGTTGAACTGATGTCTCATGAAATGATGCTTGCACGACAAAATGAAGCTCTTCTTTCTGATTCAATGACTGTGAATGTTGTGCAAAAGATCTCTCCCGAGTTAAAAGAAGCAAATAGACCTGAATTAGCGTCTGTAAGATCTCCTCTTAGTGTTGTGCAACCAAATCTGGATCCAAATACATATAATCAGAGGTCATATGGTCAAAATTATGGAAGAGGCAGAGGTAGATCCTATACTCGAAGCAACAGAGGAGCTAGAGGTCGTGGACGTAGCAATGTTCAATGTCAGCTCTGTTATAAATTTGGTCATGGAGTTCAGAGCTGCTGGTACAGGTTTGATGAGAACTTTGTACCTGAACTTTCTCCTCAAGAAGCTCCTCAGTACTTTCCATCAGCACAATCTTCATTTCAGAGGCCTTATCAGTATACCAGACCTACTGCTCCTCATCAACCTCAAGCCTTGGTAACAACTCATCAACCTCAAGCTTTGCTAAATGCCAATCCAACTCAAGGACAAGGTCTTCTTCCCACTCCTTCACATGCTCAAGCAATTGAGTGGTATCCGGATTCAGGTGCTTCTCATCATGTGACTGCCAATCCTCAGAACCTGTTGCAAAGCACACAACTGTCTAGTGCTGATCAGGTTTACATAGGGAATGGCCAAGGTTTGAAAGTGAATGCTATGGGCTGTTCTTCTTTCTCCTCCCCACTTAAACCACACACCTCTTTACACCTTAACAATCTTCTTCTTGTTCCTTCAATAACTAAGAATCTGATCAGTGTGAGTCAATTTGCTCGAGATAATGGTGTTTATTTTGAATTTCACCCTCTTGCTTGTTGTGTTAAATCTCAGGCATCACATGAAGTCCTGTTGGAAGGTGTCTTAGGACCAGATGGACTATACTGTTTTCAAGGAGTTCAACTCTCTCCCAACTCAAGTCAGCAACCGAGCCAACATTCCTCTGTTTCTGTTTCAACAATTACTTCATGTAATCCACCACTAAATAGTAGCCTAGACCTGTCTCATACTATTCCCACTAGTGTAACCACACAGTGCACAGCTAATACAGCTTCTAGCTCTGTAAATTCTATAGGTTCCAACTATTTGTACTCACTTTGGCACTGTCGATTGGGGCATCCTCACACTGAGGCCCTCAACTCAGTTCTCAAACTTTGTAATATTCCTACTGTTAATAAAACAAATGATGATTTCTGTTCTGCCTGCTGTTTAGGTAAGATCCATCGTTTGCATTCTTCTCCTTCAACTAAAGTGTATGCAAAACCCTTTGATTTGGTTTTCAGTGATCTCTGGGGACCAGCTCCTGTTCAATCCACAATGGGATTTAGATACTATATCTCATTTGTCGATGCTCACTCTCGTTACACTTGGATTTATCCCTTAAAACAGAAATCAGAAGCCTTAACTTTCTTCACTCAGTTTCAAAAACTTGTGTCAAACCATTTTCAGACCACTATTAAAGCTCTACAAACTGACTGGGGGGGAGAGTTTCGCTCCTTTAATCAACTTCTCAAGCAACTTGGTATAGTGCATAGAATTGCTTGCCCACACACTCATCATCAGAATGGTGTGGTAGAAAGGAAACATAGACATATAGTTGAGACTGGACTCACTCTTCTTGCTCATGCTTCCCTACCCATCAAATTTTGGGATCATGCCTTTATTTCTGCCGTTTATCTCATTAATTCCCTACCCACTGTTGCCTTACACTTTGAAATTCCTTTTGTAAAATTACACAAAACAGTTCCTGAGTACAAGTCCTTCAAAGTTTTTGGTTGTGCCTGCTTCCCTTTCCTAAGACCCTACAACCATCATAAACTTGACTTTCGCAGCAGTGAATGCATTTTTCTTGGTTATTCACCAAGTCATAAGGGTTATAAATGTCTTAACTCATCTGGGAGACTTTTTATCTCAAAAGATGTTCTGTTTCATGAAACCAAATTTCCCTATCTTACCTGGTTTCCCTTAAACACAAACACAAACCCAAATACTAGTCCTCCATGTCCTTCCTCTTCTGTCTCCAATTTAATTCCACTGGTGGGGCCTACATCTACCTTCCATCATTCTGCCTCAAATCAGCCTTCAAGCAGTAACAGTTCTGATTCAACCAATTCAAGGGCTCCTCTTCATATCTCGACTGCACCAACCTCAACACCAACACACACCTCTCCTCTCCCAGCACCTATATCTCCCTGCTCCAGTTCTAGTTCATCCGCTCCCAACAGTGGTAACACATCCAGTCCAGGTTCTCCTCTTGCTATTTCTTTTCCTTCTTCTACTTCATCTTCTTCTCATCTCAGTTCTGGTTCTGAGTATGTTCCATCTGGTTCCCTTCCTTCCTCACCTGATCATTCTATCCACACTCGGTCTAAAACTACACATAGACCTCAAATTCTTTTAACCTCTGTTGAGCCTAGCACAATCAAACAGGCCTTGGCCAATCCTAATTGGCTTTCAGCCATGCAGTCCGAATTTAATGCTCTTCAAGCAAATAGCACTTGGTCATTGGTTTCTCTTCCTCCCAATAGGAAGGCTATTGGCTGCAAGTGGGTCTTTCGGGTTAAGGAAAATGTGGATGGCTCGGTTAATAGGTACAAGGCTCGGTTGGTAGCCAAAGGCTTTCATCAACAAGCCGGATTTGATTATTCTGAGACATTCTCCCCAGTTGTTAAGTCTATCACTATTAGGACTGTTCTAACAATTGCAATTTCTTTTGGCTGGACACTGAGACAACTAGATGTTAATAATGCCTTTCTCAATGGCATTCTTGAGGAGGAAGTTTACATGCAGCAGCCTCCTGGTTTTGAATCACCTAATAAATCTCTTGTGTGCAGGTTACATAAAGCTCTCTATGGCTTAAAGCAAGCACCAAGGGCCTGGTTTGACAAGCTCAAAACAGCCTTACTGCATCTTGGTTTCCTGGCTAGCAAATGTGACCCTTCCTTATTCATCTACAGGAAGTCTTCTCAATTGGTTTTTCTTCTAGTCTATGTTGATGATATAATCATCACTGGGAGTGATTCAGGTTTCATTCAGTCTTTAATTCAGAAGCTGAATATCACCTTTGCTCTTAAAGACCTTGGTGATCTGGATTTTTTTCTTGGCATAGAAGTTCAGAAAACTTCATCTGGTGCTTTGATTCTCTCTCAAGCAAAATACATCAGAGATTTACTTCTCAAAGCCAATATGGCCGATGCAAAAGGCATTTCTACTCCACTTCAATCTGGTTGCAAGCTCTCTAAGTTTGGGTCCAATTATTTTTCAGATCCCTTCCTCTATCGCTCTATTGTGGGAGCTTTACAATATGCTACTCTCACCAGGCCGGAGATCAGTTATGCAGTCAATAAAGCCTGCCAATTCATGGCTCAGCCACTTGAAGTTCATTGGGCTGCTGTAAAAAGGATCCTACGCTATCTTAATGGCACTTTGTATCATGGACTGTTGATGCAACCCTGCAATCCCAGTCATCTATTTTCTATCACAGCCTTTTGTGATGCAGATTGGGCCAGTGATCCAGATGATCGACGATCTACTTCAGGCGCCTGTGTATTTTTTGGTTCCAATCTAGTCTCATGGTGGTCTAAGAAACAGACTTTGGTGGCTCGTTCCAGCACTGAAGCAGAATATAGGAGTCTTGCTTTAGCTACTGCTGAAGTTCTTTGGCTCAGATCTCTTTTAATTGAGCTTCAAGTTCAGCATAGTCCTCCTCTCATTCTCTGTGATAACTTGAGCACTGTCTCCTTATCTCACAATCCTGTTCTGCATGCTCGTACAAAACATATGGAGTTAGATATCTTTTTTGTTAGGGAACATGTTATTGCAAAGGATATACGGGTCTGTCACATTCCTGCAATAGACCAAGTTGCTGACACCCTCACCAAAGGTCTCTCAGCTTCTCGCTTTGCTGTTTTACGAGACAAACTCATGGTGGTGGATTCTCATTCCTATTTCCATCCACCCTGAGTTTGCGGGGGCCTATTAGTGTATAAGGATAAGGGGTATTTCTGTAAATAGCCAATTGGCTTAGTGGTTAAGTTTCTTCATAATAGTAACAGCTGTACGGTTACAAATGCATTAGATGCACAGCTGTTACTATTCGTTTTAGATACGTGGCTTTCTGTTACAAAACAGAATAAGGAGTCGTGGATGTATCTTCTCTTTATATAAGAGATTGCTTGTACTGTTCATGATTAATAACAAAAGATGAAATACACATTCTCTTTCTTCTCTCTCTCTCTTTTCTTTTTCTCTCTTCGGTTTCAGATCTCGTTTATTATATGATGATAAGGAAGCAATATGCATAAACTGAAACTGATTACCAACCTCTACTGCATTCTTAAATTTATCAAGAGTACCATAAGCTAATCTTCTTATCCCCTGATCAGGCGAAGACATTCCAACAAATGCAATTGCAAGCAACCCTGACCCAGCAAACTCCACAGGCTCTATATACGCCTTTGATAGGCTATGAATTGAGAAACGCAAGATAAATACAGGATCATAACATTCTCGAACTTCAACTTGGGAAGAAAGCATCTGTAAAGGACTTTAAATAGTTAGTTAAAATTATGACGGAAAAACTAAAACTAGTACAAAACTATAAACAGGAAACATTGCTTAAGGTAGGTAACTTAAACACATGGCTCAACCTTTTTCCTGACAATATCTGGTTCAATCTTATTTACAGATGGTAGCCTATCAGAGATACTTCTGTCATAGGGAAAATAAAGAACGGTTGACACACATATGTCAGGGTCAATTGGAAAGTTATCTTTATGTCGGCTTCTGGACCATTCTTCAATTACTTCTGAATCAAACTCCACATTCCGAGACCATGATCCACTTTTGGACTCAATTTCTTGCATCAGATTGTATATCATGAAATCAATCGGACTGACTGTTGCCCCATAAGAATGACATAGTAGTGCATGCAGTTCTTTTAAATTTATGCCAACATCGTTTCCAGAATCTAAACCAGTTTGACAAGCCTTTGTCCATAAGAGTATCCAAAGCAATTTAAAAATTTCCAATGGTCCCCTAGAGAGCTCAGTTGTTTGCTCTTTGTGCTTCTCATCATTTTCATAATGTTCGAGAGAAGGAATGACAAGACATTTCAGAATGCTGGATACAGGCTTCAAAAAGGAACCCGCTGGTTTGCGCACTGAATGGAGAGTGGGGGCAAACTGAGAGTGAGCAAGTAACAACCGAAGATGTAAATCATATGTTTGCTTACCCTCATTAAGCTGAGTTAATATAACTTGGAGGGTTTTTATTGTTGTAGGATCACCAAACCTATATAGAAGAGCAGATCTGAATAATTGCTCAAGGAAAGGAACAGATTGCAAATGAATAAGATCACTTTGCATCTCAACAGCCAATTCAAGAATACTTTTTAACACAAAGACTTCCAAGTGATTATATAGCAATGAAATGTTTGTGCCTTTTCCAGTTCCAGATTCATCAGAGGCAACAGAAAATTTCTTAACAATAAACTGCCAAATTTCGACCAAAATGTTTATGAAATGAATCCTGGATGCCACCAGTTTGTTTTGCATTTCTACAGCAACCTCTTTGAAATCCCCACCTGTTTCTTTATGGAACAACAATATTTTACAAAGTGATATCTTTGCAACAACACGATTAATGATGTTCAAAGACTGGTGCAGAGAATACCTATCAATAGCTTGACTATCACAGTCCATCAGCTCATCAAGAGAAGCATATTTCGTGCAAATGGATTTAAAGAGATTTAGTTGCTTCTTCACTTTCATTGAATCTCCATTAAGAGCAAAGTGATACTGCAACATATGAATTGATTTTCCAAGAAGACTACAATCAATAAGACAGAGAAGTTGTTGCATAGATGACGGAAAGAATTCTCCATAATCTTCCTCAAATATGTCTTTTGACAAAAAGCTCTTCCACTGACTAAAACCTTTTAAAAGAATCTTTGAATAAAAGTAAGGTAAATTTTTAAAATATTTGTGATTCTGCTCCCCAAGTCTCTCAGAAATTAAGCTCAAGTATG
The DNA here is from genome assembly GCA_032173675.1 of Gastrolobium villosum. Lineage (NCBI taxonomy): Eukaryota > Viridiplantae > Streptophyta > Magnoliopsida > Fabales > Fabaceae > Gastrolobium > Gastrolobium villosum. The sequence continues at coordinate 6,293 of JAVKPL010000987.1, forward strand.
ACAAAGCAGCTGGTAAAAGCAGCATAAACTGATCTTCTGAAAGAGTAAGATCAAAGGCATGTCCTGTCATACCAAAATCATGATGTAAACTTCCATTCACTATACCCAAAAATAAATGTCCAAAGATTGATGAATGCAGAGAGCTCAGTTCAGTGAGAATATGCAAGAATTTAGCCTTTCTCGCATTGATCTTGAATATAAAATGAGAAAGCACTTTCACCGGGGTAATCATTATAATTTTCCACATGACCAACAGCAAAGGATGAAAAGCTTCTTGTTGCATATGTTTCTGCTTATACAAAGCATTGACAGCTTCAAGCAAGCACCTATCAGCACAATCTATTTCAAAACTTACTGAAAAGTCAACTACTTCACAGTAGATCTGCTCAAAAATATCAGCTTTCATATTCTTTTCACCAATCTCCCAAAATAAATCATATGGTACCCTGTTTCCAGTTGGCTGCTGAAAATAAATGGACAAAGCGCTGAAAGCATCAGCAGCTAAGGAACATCCAACAGATAAAGAGGATTTCTTAGTTGGCAAATCATCCAACTCAACTCTACCAAACATCCAATCTACCAATTCAAGGAGCTGAAAAGGGGATACGAAACGAAACAAAGCGCGGAAAGCATACAATGTTGGAAGGAGAGGCATCATATCTTTAGCACACAAGCACAGTTCAAATCTATCTCTGATATCGTGAAACAGCTTCTGTTGAAGGCCTTTAAAAGCCTTCACAAAATTATTAGCAACATCTCGAGCTTTTGATGCACAAAGGTGAGCACCACATAAAGACCACATGTAGTCTAGAGTCATTGTCAATATATTTAAAACTGGATTACCAAATTTGTGGAACCTTTCTCTGGATATTAAATTTAGCATGCTGAAGTCGTTCCCTATATTGTCATTTGCAAAGTTCTGACTATTTCCCAAAGAAAAGGATAATGACATCAAAACAGAAGGATGACAAAAAATGGTTTTAATCACTTCTTGAATTTTATGGCTTGAAGAACCAAAAGAAGAGTTTATAGACCAGTCAGAAGCACTTTCTGGAACCAATAATTTAGCTAATAAGTTCCTTACAAGAATGACACAGAAATTCAAAAGTTGTTCAATTTCAGCTAATGGGTTAATTTCATAACATAACTGAATCTGATGAGTCCAGAACAACACACATCGCAGGTTGAGAAGGAGGGCGCAATCACTTAAGGACTCAGATGATTTATGCAGCAAAAGCTCTTGTATTTTAGATAGATTTGAAACACAAGGGCCATTCATACACATCATTACAGCAAATATCACATGAAAAGGTGCCTGTTTTAGAAAGATACTAAATGCAGCAGCATCACCTTCAGAAGCATCTAAAAGTTGGTTACAAGTTAGGGAGTCTGGATACAACGTGAGATCAAAGGTCCCAACAGGAATAGCATTTTGACTATCACTACCAAGATCTGATACGGCCATATCCAAGCCAGCATAAAACATTATAGGCCACAGCCTAGATGCATGGAGAAGAATGCTATGATCAAGAAAAAATACTGATGACAAGAGCGAGAAAGGAACTCCAAGTAAGTCAGGTGAAATGATGACACGTGATGGCTGATCCATCAATATTTTATCAGTACCTTCCATTATAAGGGAGGATATGAAAGCTATGGTTGTTTCAGCCATCTCATGACCAGCCCCACTACTTACTTTATTTACATCACCAAGTGCACTCCCCAAAGAACCATCAGAAGGGCCAGATTCTTCATTTATAGAGAAGAGGCAACAATTTTGTTTGTGTGATATGCTCTGCACAAAGTCCAACAAATTCTTCAGTGGCTTCCACTCATGAAAGACTTCATCGTATTCATAGCTGCCACCAAGTCTCTCGGTCAAGTCTGCATTAACTAAAGCAGATAACAATTCAGCACCGACCTATCAGAAGAACAGATCTAACATTAGATGTGCACCATCTGCAAGCAGACTTAAGCAAAAATGTCCAATTATGTATTCTGTACCTGTGTTTGCAGGAGATACTTGACTGTATTGCAAGTGTACAATAATACCATTGATTTTTTAGGCAACGAGCAGGTTCCTGATTTAGGTCGGATCACCTTTAGACACTTCTCCAGCACACATATGATAAAAGGACTAAAATCAGGTGATAAATCTGCAATGAAAAGCACTAGATCAGCAATAAAGAGCTGTAACTTTCCCCAAAATTTTGGCAACACCAGATAGTAACATTTCCCAAGACATGCCATGACACAGGACCATTACTGGATATTATGACCATAAAAAAATCAGCATATGATATAAGTAACTTAGAGTTAGACCATGTATACAAAGAAATTACCTTTACCACCTTCCAAACAATGGACATAATCCTTAAGCATATTCCAATATTTGACTAAATTATTCCCAAGTGTAGAAATAGCATCGCACAAGAATGATATGACAAATGAAGTCAAACTCTGTAATACATCCACCTCCAAGATATTGACGGGGGATTTTTTTCTGTTATAACCAGGTAAAAATAAAAGCCATGCTTCTATCTCATGAAGGTTCCTGTCAAAGGCACCAGTACTGAACATAGCTGCCATGGCCAACCTGTATGCATATTCTCTTGTCTCATTGATTTGCGAAAACATTAACAATTTAATGAATGACTGTAGGTATTTGTACAACATGGGTGGAGTTCTTATGGGAATTTCATTGTTTGGACCCCATTCAATGTATTCCACAAGCAAAGCCAACAATGAGACCTGCAGATGACTTGTTAACTCTAATGGGTTTCTGAGAAGAAACTTGAAAGATTCAAACGAATTATCCAAAGTGAAAGGCATAGTGCGCTGCACAAGAAAAACAGAAAACAAATATATAAGATAACTTCATACATATTTGCATTATTTAGAGAAACATATATATATATATATATATATATATATATATGTATATGTATGTATGTATTTCTAAAATATTAAAGTAACTATTACACCAAACTTCCTTTCTTTCACTAGGATGGTTCAGCAAGATGCTGACCCACTAGTTAGGGAGACATTCTTAGGTGCAACAAGTGCATTTCACACAACAGCTCCACATTTAATTGTTCTGTCGCATGTCCTTATCTGACTAATGTGGTGTATTGCACTGAGCACTTATTAGAATTTCTCATATAAAATGAATAAAAAGACAATGGGGTGTTTCATAAAATGACCGTAGAATTAAAGTTGTGGGGGTAAACACAAAATCCCCAAAACACAATTCCTTAATGACATTTTCTAGTCAACAAATAAAAACTAAATTTTAAATCATGCCCAGTTTTAAACACTATGTTTACAGCATTATGCTGTTTTGGTCTGAATCAAATTACAGTATTGCCAAACACCACGAACATGTTATTAGAGTATAAAGTAGAATAGCTTTCGATATACTCCACACTGTATAGGATTATTTCTCATATACTCTGTTGTAGTTAGTTAGAGTTTTGGTGCTGTTGCTGACTCAGCCTTAAGATCTTTAAATAGTCTGTTCAACTCACACTCTTGTAACTAATCCTTCATTCATTCTTCAATAACATACATTCAGATCAGAGCTATGGAATCATCTCTCTCTCTCTCTCTCTCACCCTCTCTCTCCTTTCTTCCTGTTCATTGAATTCTATTATGGTATCAGAGCTCTCATTCTGAGGGCCTGAACCATCTCGAGCTTAATCCATGTCTTCCGCAACATCATCCACTCAAAGTAATCAGAGTAATCGAAGCAGTTCAACAATGGAGAACTGTTGAGATGTATAGTCCCACATTGGTTGTATGTGCAACTAATGTGGCCTTTATAAGACCTTGGGCACTCCCACCCTTTGAGCTAGCTTTTGGGGTGGTGTACCCCAAGGTTCTTTACATGGTATCAGAGCCTCGTCGTCCCCCACTTTCTCTTGTGGAATTTCTTAGCACAGGTAGGCTGGGCCTGTTGCATCATCCACTCTTTAAGCCCAATGGGCTCTCGTGTGAGGGGGCGTGTTTAGATATATAATCCCACATTGGTTGTATATGCAACTAATGTGACCTTTATAAGACCTTGGGCACTCCCACCCTTTGAGCTAGCTTTTGGGGTGGTGTATCCCAAGGTTATTTACAATGTTAGAGAATAATATAAATCATTAAAAAGGCCTTCACCCAACACCTTAAGGTTTTGGGTTGAATTGGTTCTTTACATGGTATCAGAGCCTCGTCGTCCCCCACTTTCACTTGTGGACTCTCTTAGCACAGGTAGGTTGGGCCTGTTGCATCATCCACACTTGAAGCCCAATGGGCTCTCGTGTGAGGAGGCGTGTTGAGATATATAGTGTCACATTGGTTGTATGTGTAACTAATGTGGAGTTTATAAGGCCTTGAGCACTCTCACCCTCTGACCTAGCTTTTGGGTGGTGTATCTCAAGGTTCTTTACATAGTATCAGAGTCTCGCCGTCCCCCACTTTCTCTTGTGGACTCTCTTAGCACAGGTAGGTTGGGCCTGTTGCATCATCCACTCTTTAAGCCCCAATGGGCTCTCGTGTGAGGGGGCGTGTTGAGATATATAGTCCCACATTGGTTGTATGTGCAACTAATGTGGCCTTTATAAGACCTTGGGCACTCCCACCCTTTCAGCTTTTGGGGTGGTGTATCCCAAGGTTCTTTACATGGTATCAGAGCTTAAGTGACCACAAGGTCACGAGTTCGATCCTCACCACCCCACTTTCTAGTGGAATTAATTAAAAAAGCACAAAAAGGTAAACCAAAATTGGGCCTGTGCAATATCCACGCTTCAAGCTCAAGAGGCTCTTGCGTGAGGGGGTGTGTTAGAGAAATCATTAAAAAGGCCTTCACCCAACACCTTAAGGTTTTGGGTTGAATTGGTTCTTTACAAGAACAAAGCATCATCGTTGTTCAATTACAAGATCTCTGTCAAAATAACAGAGAATAATTTTCCCTTTTGGAGTCAGGTCGTAGATCCAATTATTACATCTCACCAGCTTCATCGTTTCCTTCCAAATCCTAAGATTCCTCTCAAATTCACGTCAGAAGAGAATCGAGCAAATGACGAAGTGAATCCAAAATACACGGACAGGTTAACACAAGATCAAATGCTCCTTACGTGGCTTCTTTCCACTCTTTCAGAGTCTATAGTAAATGAGATCTTAGGAGTGCATCACTCTTACGAAGCATGGGAGAAGATACACAAATTGTTCCACGGAATCATGAAATCTACAGCGAGACAATTGAGATCTGAGTTACGAACGATCCATAAAGAAAGGAACGAAAACTATTTCAGAATACCTATCACGCATTAAGTCTCTTTGTCACTCTCTCAAAGCGATAAACAGTCCTGTATCAGAAGAGGATCACATTGAATATGTACTCGAAGGTTTACCAGCTGATATAACTCTTTCGTTCTCAGCGTCCTTGGCAGAGAAAAAACGCCTTCACTTGATGATTTGGCCATAGATCTGTTGGCTCATGAACAACTCTTGTTGAAGCAGAATGAGATTTTATTAACTGATACAGCCACTGTCAATCTTGCTCGCATGCAGGTGCAGTCACAGATGCCAGAGAAAGAAGCTCTGTTTGCCTTTGTTCCAGCGAACCAAAAACAGAGCATGAACCAGCGAGATTCTTCTGTTGATTATGGAGTTTCTGGTCTCTCCAACACTTCGAATCGTGGTCGAGGAAGGAGCAATGGCAGAAATAATCGTGGTAGAGGACGTGGAACTCGATCTAATGTCTACTGCCAGCTTTGTTACAAGTTCGGACATGTCCACTCATGCTGGTACAGGTTCGATGCTGACTTCGTTCCTACCCTTCATCCTCCACCAAATTCATATACTCCTCAGTATTTTGGAGCTATTCCTCAACAACAACAGCAAAATAGGTCGTTTCAGCATGTTCGACCTACCAACGTTCAAGAAACAAGGTCATTTCATTATGTTCGACCTACCAACGCTCAAGCACAGCCTCAAGCAATGTTAGCTGTTCAGCTTGGTCTTCTTCCTACTCCAGAATCAACTCATCTACTGGAATGGTATCCAGATTCTGGAGCCTCACATCACATTACAGCTAATCCACTCAATTTGGTCCAAAGTCAACAACTCACTGGATCAGACCAGGTTCAAATTGGCAACGGGCAAGGTTTGACCGTAGAAGCTATAGGCTCCTCTACTTTTATTTCACCCATTGATTGTCACACACAACTTCAGCTCAAAAATCTCCTTCATGTTCCTTCAATTGTTAAAAATCTGATTAGTGTGAGCAAATTTGCACAAGATAATCATGTGTTCTTTGAATTTCACCCCACTGTGAGTTATGTCAAATCGCAGGGGTCCAATAAAACTCTTCTCCAAGGAATTGTTGCTCGTGATGGTCTATATTGTTTTTCAGGAATCAATATTGTTCAAGATAAGCCTTGTGCATTAGAGCCAGTGTTTAGTACCTCTTTTCAGTCTCAATGTAATAACTTTGTTTTTGAGAAATGTACTCATTCTCATTCTGCTGTAACTCCTTGTGAAAATGTATCTAATACTACACTTAGTTGTGAACCTCACTCTGTGTATCATTTGTGGCATTGTTGCCTAGGACACCCACACAATGAAGCTGTAAAGAGTGTTCTTTCCACTTGTAAGATTCCATACAGCAATAAAACTGTATCAGATATCTGCAGTTCGTGTTGCATTGGCAAAGCTCATCGCCTACCCTCTTCTTCTTCTTCTTCTTCTACTGTTTATAAAACTCCTTTTGAACTGGTATACAGTGATCTTTGGGGACCCGCACCTATAAAATCTACCTCTGGTTACTCTTATTATATTTCATTAATTGATGGAAGCACTAGGTATACTTGGATGTATCCTTTAAAACTGAAGTCTGATGCTCTAAGTGTCTTCAAACAATTCCATTCTATGATTAAAACTCAATTTCATCTACCTATAAAAGCCATACAAATAGATTGGGGTGGTGAGTTTCAGGTGTTTTCAGAATATCTCAAAATTCATGTATATTACATCGTTTAGCTTGTCCTCATACACACCATCAAAGTGGTGGTGTTGAAAGAAAACATAGACATATCGTTGAGACAGGTCTTACCATGCTGTCTCATGTTTCACTTCCACTCGAATTTTGGGATTTTGCCTTCACTTCAACCATCTATCTCATTAATAGACTTCCCACTGCTGCCTTAAATCATAATGTCCCTTATACCTTATTATTCAAGTCCACTTCTGATTACTACAAGAATTTATTCCGGCGTCGAGGGAATTGGACAGATAAAGATTCAAAAAAGAATCGATCTGATTCAAGTCACAATCTATATGGGATTTCCAAAGTTATTAGTCGAGGGTAAGCCTCAAAGAATCGAAGAATTACAAATGAATGTACAAGAAAAAGTAAATTGTGTGAACCGGAAAATCAAATTCCTCAAAACTTTTGGGTGTGCTTGTTTTCCCTTCCTTCGTCCTTATAACAAACACAAACTGGAGTTTCGTCCTCAAGAGTGTCTCTTTTTGGGTTATTCTTCTAGTCATAAAGGATACATATGCCACAATTCAGAGGGTAGAATTTTTATATCAAAGGATGTGTTGTTCAATGAATATAGGTTCCCTTATCCCCATTGGAATACTACTCCTTTGCAATCTGTTGGACAGTCCTCCATTCCTATTATCTCTTTCAAATATTCGCCACCTTCTTCAGTTTTCTCTCCTGCTTTGCCATTGCAACACACAGCAGCCACTGGTTCAGTCTGATCTGGTGCCTTGTGCATCAAACAATTCTTCTAACTTTACTTCCAGGTCCAATTTGAATTCCATCACTGATTCCAACACCAGTTCTGGTCATATTTCTTCCGAGTCTCCAGATATGTCCCCTGTTTTGCCTTCCCCATCTTTTTCTTCTTCCTCTTCACCTACATCCAGTTCTTCTACCTCTGAATATGTTCCCTCCTCCTCTCTTGGCCCACCTTCTCCTCACTCCATAACTACTCGATCAAAAACTCTTGCTAGGTCCATTGCTCTTCTAGCTCACATTGAACCTTCTACGGTCAAATAGGCCCTTGCCAATCCAGAATGGACAGCAGCCATGCAAACTGAATTTACTGCACTTATAGCTAACAATACTTGGAATCTTGTGCCTTTACCATCTAACAGGAATGCAATTGGATGTAAATGGGTCTTCAAACTCAAAGAAAATGCTGATGGCAGTGTCAATAAATACAAAGCAAGGCTGGTTGCTAAAGGGTTTCATCAACAAGCTGGTTTTGACTATACTGAGACCTTTTCTCCTGTGGTTCGACCTGTCACTATTAGAGTCATGCTTACCTTGGCTCTCACTTATAGCTGGACTCTTCGACAATTAGATGTCAATAATGCCTTCCTTAATGGTGATTTGCAGAAGATGTTTACATGGTTCAGCCACCAGGCTTTGAGTCATCTGATAAGAAGCTAGTTTGCAAGCTAAATAAAGCTCTTTATGGGCTCAAACAAGCTCCCCGAGCCTGGTTTGATAAACTCAAACTCTCTCTCTCGCATCTTGGCTTTACTTCCAACCGTTGTGATCCCTCTTTATTTTTTCATCATTCTGCAAGTAGAAGCATTTACATACTTGTGTATGTTGATGATATTATAGTGACTGGAAATGATTCAGTTTACATTCAACACATTGTTTCTCAACTCAACTCCACATTTGCTCTAAAAGACTTGGGAAATTTGGACTACTTTCTTAGGGTTCAAGTCGACAAACCAGAATCTGATGTTATCTTCCTCAATCAGTCCAAGTACATACGTGGTCTTCTAACTCGAGCTAATATGGATGTTGCCAACAGCATTGCAACTTCTATGTAAACTCTCCAAGCATGGCTCTAACTTCTATGAGGATCCTCATCACTACAGGTCCATTGTTGGAGCTCTTCAATATGCCACTATCACTAGGCCTGAGATAAGCTTTGTTGTTAACAAAGTATGTCAATTTATGGCTCAGCCTCTACTAGATCATTGGAAAATTGTAAAACGTATTCTGCGTTATCTTAAAGGCACCATTTATTTCGGTTTGAGACTGCAATCTGCACCTTCTTCCAGTCCTTTTTCTCTCACAGCCTATTGTGATGCTGATTGGGCTAGTGATCCTGACGATAGGCGTACAACATCAGGTGCGTGTCTGTTTTTGGGGCCAAATCTTGTCTCTTGGTGGTCTAAGAAACAAACCTTGGTTGCTAGATCTAGTACTGAAGCTGAAAACAGGAGCTTAGCTTTGACTTGTGCAGAAATTTTATGGCTACAATCCCTTTTATGTGAGCTTCGGGTACCCATATCTACACCGGTTGTTTATTGTGATAATTTGAGCATTGTGGCTCTCTCCCATAATCCTATTCTTCATGCTCGCACTAAACACAAAGAGCTTGATATTTTCTTTGTGCGAGAGAGAGTTCTGGCAAAAGAGTTGGTTGTTGCATCTGATCAGGTGGCTGACACTCTAACTAAAGCTCTTCCAGGCATCAGATTTGAAGAATTACGGAGCAAACTCTGCATCTTTGATTCTGCTCTACATCCTCAAAGATCCTGAGTTTGAGGGGGTGTATTAGAGTAT
>JAVKPL010000988.1:0-15641 GCA_032173675.1 Gastrolobium villosum
TTTGAGCTGTGGACTCTTGGCTTTGGGTGTTAGCTTGCAAGATAAGCTTTCGTGTCCTCGGTTTAGCCATGTTGTGGTTCCACATGTTCCATGGGGATATGGTTTATGCATGCTGTGTTACATGCTTTGAACATATGAAATGTTGATTGAACTTTACATGTAATGGCTTTTAATATGCATGTGTTGTTCCATCTTGACGGTAAGCCTGAGTATGTGGCGTCATGCGATATGGTGATCCGGGGTGGATGCAAGTGGCCTCTTGCACTATATGTAGGAGATAGACGTATTCCTGCATTTCTCTGGCTAGTAGAATAATATTGACACACATGACATGATTATCTGTTGCATTGCACTGTTTTAGAACTTATGATGATAAACTGTTTTTAAACTTATATTGCACATGTAAGTGAGCTTGGGGTGGAAGATCCTTGAGGAACCCTTGTCTTACTGAGATTTCTTGTTTAGAGATCTCACCCCACGTTTGGGGAATGCTTATTTCAGGTTCAGGTAGTATGAGGGCTAATGTCTCTAGCGGCAAAAGGCCAGAGCTTGATTGATGATTATGTTATTACTGCATTGATGATAGCATGACTGGATTGGATGCTGTTTATGTTTTTCGCACCTTTATTATTACATTGTTGATGTTAAGATTGAGGTTGGGCTTTGTTGCCTTATTTGTGTGAGCATGGGGTTTGTCCATGTCACTTATTGTTAGTGCTTTGAGCTCAGTTGTATAATCTGATAGTTGGTCTGGTCTACGTGTTGTAGTTCCGTGACTAGAGACTAATGCTTATGTTACTTATTTAATGAGGTATTTCAGTTAGCTATTTTATTGAAATTACATACGTGCAATGTTTTTATTAATTGATTAATAAGCAAGTTGGTAATGATAATGACATCATAATTGAAAAGAAAAAGATATTCCGCATTTTTAATTAAGCGCAGCTCAATACGATAGTATGATAACATTACCGGATATATAGGGGGTGTTACATTTATGGTATCAGAGCAATGGTTCGAGGGAAAAGCCTGTATGTATTGCAATTGCTATGTTGTTTGGTTATGTCTGTCTTATGTGTTTACTCCGTCGAATGTTATTATGATAGTGCATATGTGATCACATTGCGTGGGCCTAATCAAATTATAAATTGTGTAACTTGTGCAAGAGTCATGGTAAGATCCGGGAGAACACGAGACACTTCTGAGGATCAACCCGATCCGGTCCTGACTGCATTGGCTGAGATGCAGGCGGCTAGAGTAGCCGATCAGGAGGCCATTAGATTGGCCAATGCGGCAATGATGGAAGTTGTTCGCGAGGCGAACCGGATAGCCGCAGCTGAGGTTCGTGAAACGAACCGGAGGACCACTGAGGAAGTCCTCGAGGCGAACAGGATGGCAAACATGACGATGATGAGAGTCATGTTGGAGGAGATGAGCGCTGGTCCTGCTGTCGGCCAGGCTCCTCCGCCACCGCCGCCGCCCCCTCCACCAAGTACTCAGGAGGAGAGCCATAGCCGGATTGGCAATCTAAGAAGCACGGACACTTGTAGGAAGAGTCGGGTCCGACACGGCGACACGCTCCGACACGGTGTCGGACACGTGGTTGACTTTTTCCTACACGTTGACCATTCCGAAACGCGAATTTGACCGTGTCCGACACGGTCAAATGGCATTTTCATAATTTTTATTTTTATTTTTAAAATATTTTTTAAAAAAATTAAAATATATTAATAAAGCTTCCACCTGATCATATCAATTTTATTTTATTTTTGTCTTTTTCCCCCTTAAGTAGATAAGAGATCATCTCAGCATCATTGTTGCCAATTCCTATTACGCTCTTGTCGTATCTCATTCTCTCTGATCTCTCTCTAATATGATTTTTTCTCTCTATCTGATATTATATATCTCTCATCCCAATTTTTATTTTTTTTATTAAAGCTTCCATCTTTATAACGTGTTGATGGGTATTATTAATTTAGTTTCATTTTTTTGTTAAATTATTAAATATTAAATGAAAATTACACTATATAAATAAAAAATATTATTTAATATTAAAACGTGTCCCAACGTGTCAAAATCCATAATTTTTTAGGATTGACGTGTCGGAGTGTCGTGTCGTGCCGTGTCGTGTCATGTCTCGCGTGTCGTATCGGTGCTACATAGTTGGCAGTGCTGCTCAAGTCGCTGAGACAGTGGAGACCTTGGCAGAGCCTGTTGAGGATCGTGATGTTATTGATCGACGAATGAATGCTTTCAGGAAGCATAAGCCACCTGTGTTTGAGGGGTCTTTGGATCCTATTGCTGCGGCGAGATGGCTGCAATCGCTGGACAAGATATTTCAGGTCATGCAGTGCACTGACCCACAGAAGCTAATGTTCTCGACTTACATGCTGGAGGGCGATGCCCATGAGTGGTGGACGAACACCTCTCGAGCTTATGGGATGCAGGGTCGTGTTATGACATGGCCATTCTTTGAGGAGTGCTTCTTGGGCAGATACTTTCCCTACGATGCGCAGGAAAGGAAACAAGGGGAATTTGATCGCTTGGTTCAGGGCTCGATGAATGTTGATGAGTACCTGGTCAAGTTCAATGAGCTTGTGAAGTTTGCACACTTCTGGATGGTTCCTCCTACTCCGACGTTTCTGGCTGATAAGTTCCGCAGAGGACTTAGTGAGGTGATTGCTGATCATATTGCTGGAGCTGCTTCGAGGGATTTTGGCACACTGGTTCAGCAGTGTAAGGATATTGAGGACGTTTGCGTGGCAAGCAAGGCTAAGAGGGCCAAGGTCGACGAGACCAAGGGGAATATTAGTTCCACTCCTGCTCCTACGTCCTGGAAGGACAGGAAGTTTGCTGGGAAGAGCAAAGGTAAACAGTTGGCGACTAGGCAGGCGCCTGGTCAATTCAATAGGGCTCCTTCACAACAGGGGAGTTCTGTTAGGTCTCCTTCAACTCCGAGGTGTGCGGGGTACGGGAAGGAGCATGTTGGTCGTTGTGTTTCCGAGAAGCTGATCTGTTTCCAGTGTGGCAAGGAGGGTCACTTCTCCAGAGACTGTCTGTCGTCTACGGCGAGAGCTGCAGCTGTTCTGGCAGTTCCTTTGCAGATGGTTCCGATGGCTTCTACTTCAGCGCCTGCACTGCCACCTGCTACGGGGCGAGTGTACACCTTGGATAGGCAGCAGTCAGACCGTGCTCTGAACCTTGTTAGAGGTACTGTGTCTATTGGTGATTCATCGGTTGATGTATTGTTTGATTCCGGGACTACGCATTCGTTTGTGGCAACCCCGATTGCTTTGGGGCTTGAGCTGCCCATGTCTGTGCTTTCTCCACCGCTGCGGGTGACTACCGCCACCAAAAAAATTTGTGATTCTACCACTGTTCACCGCGATGTAGCGTTTCAGTGGGATGGCCGTGAGTTCTCGGTAGATCTGATAGGGTTACCGATGGCCAACTTGGAAATTATTCTGGGCATGGATTGGTTGTCTAGAAATTATGCATTGATCGATTGCTGCGCAAAGCACGTGGTGATGTCTCTGTGTGATTCCACAGCTAGTTCCTCGCCATATATTTCATTGCTGCAGGCTAGGAGGGCCTTGAGAGTAGGGGCATTCGGGTATGTCATGTTGGGAGGTTTGGTGAGTAGGACAGAGGAGGATATCACTGGCATTCCTGTGGTGGGGGAGTTCCTTGAGGTGTTTCCTGAGGAGATTCCTGAGTTTCAGCCACAGCGGGAGATAGAGTTCTCCATTGACTTGTTGCCTGGTGTGGGGCCGATTTCTTTAGCTACATATCGGATGTCGCCACGGGAGTTGGCTGAGCTAAAGAAGCATATTGAGGACCTTTTAGCGAAAGATTTCATTCGGCCGAGTGTGTCTCCTTGGGGAGCACCGGTCATCTTTGTGAAGAAGAAGGACGGGACAATGCGATTGTGCATCGACTACCGGCAGTTGAACAAGGTGACGATCAAGAACAAGTATCCCCTTCCTCGGATTGATGATCTGTTGGATCAGCTCAGGGGCGCTTGTGTGTATTCTAAGATTGATCTACGGTCCGAATACCATCAGATTCGGGTGAAGCCGGAGGATGTCCCGAAGACCGCGTTTCGTTCGAGATATGGTGACTTTGAGTATTTCGTGATTCCTTTTGGACTCACAAATGTGCCGACAGTGTTCATGGATTACATGAACAGGATTTTCCAGCCGTATCTGGATGAGTTTGTGATTGTCTTCATTGACGACATTCTGATTTACTCCAAGACTGAGGAGGAGCATGCGAAGCATCTGAGGATTGTTCTGCAAGTGTTGAAGGAGAAAAAGCTTTATGTTAAGCCTTCTAAGTGTGAGTTTTGGCTCAATTCAGTCAAGTTTATGGGGCATGTGATTTCAGCGGATGGAGTTACAGTGGATCCTAACAAGATCGAGGCCGTGCTGGATTGGGAGAGGCCCAAGACAGTTACGGAAATGAGGAGTTTTCTGGGTTTGGCAGGTTACTTCCAGAGGTTCATCAAGGGTCTCTCCTCGATGGTTCTTCCCTTTGACTCGCCTTAGTCGGAAGGAGACTCCATTTGTGTGGACTCACGAGTGTGATGATTGCTTTCAGGAGTTGAAGGAGAGATTGACTACTTCTCCAGCATTGGTCCTTCCTGATCCTGAGGAGCAGTTTGAGCTTTACTGTGATGCTTCTGGTAAGGGGCTGGGCTGTGTGTTGATGCAGTCTATTAGAGCAGTTGCTTTTGCTTCGAGGTAGTTGAGGCCTCATGAGGAGAACTACCCGACTCATGATTTGGAGTTGGCTGCGATCGTGTTTGCTTTCAAGATTTGGAGGCATTATCTGTTCGGTATGCAGTTTGTGGTATTCAGTGATCACAAGAGCTCTTTGGACTGGATATTCACGAAATGCAGAAACTACATTCTGTCGTGAGATATCCGGATATTTGTCGAACAGATATCCGGATATCGATATTCGGATATGGTATCCGGATATTCATATCCGGATATGGGATCTGGATATCCGGATATGGTATATCCGGATATGGTCAGTGTGATATCCGGATATTGCATATCCGGATATGTCCCAAGAAATATCCGGATATTCTGGGATTTCGAAGAACAGTAGCTGTGTTGTGTGAACAGTAGGCTATTGGGGGTTTGTGGACCCTAGATTAAGGAAGTTCAACTTCTGTAATTAATGAACTAAGTCAGAATCATGTGATTAAGGGCTTATGGCTTTGTTGGAAGCCTTAAGACGTAAAACGTAAAGGAAAGGCGTAGTCTTTAAGTTGTATGCTTGTGATGCATAATTAATGATATATTATTGGTCCATAACAGATTGTGATACTGCTATGTTTGGACTTGAGAGTGGTTGGACTCTTGGCTTGAATTGATTGCTTGCAAGGTAAGCTTTCGTGTCCTCGGTTTAGCTATGTTGTGGTTCCACCATGTCCCATGGGGAGATGGTTATATGCATGTTGTGTTACATGCTTTTGATATTTGGAAATGCTGTTGAGCTGTTATATGCAATGTGCTTTTATGATATGCATGTGGTGTCCACCTTTACGGTAAGCCTGAGTATGTAGTACATACGATAAGGTGAGGCTGTGGGTAAGGTGCAAGCGGTGTTCCTTGTACTCATGTGGGTTTAGACGTATTCCTACATTTCTCTGGCCAGTAGATAGTATAAACACACATGGCACGAATATCTGTTGCACTGCATAGTTTTAGAGCTAATATTGAAAATACTGCTTGTTGAACTTATATTGCACATGTAAGTGAGCTTGGGGTGGAAGATCCTTGAGGACCCCTTGTCTTACTGAGATTTCTTGTTTAGAGATCTCACCCCACGTTTGGGGACGCTTATTTCAGGTTCAGATAATGTTGAGGGCTCAGGTGGCAGGAGGCCAGAGCTGAGTTAGATATTATTGTGATATGCTGACATGCTGGATGTTGATTGTTGTTTATGTTTCCGCTATGATTAAGTTATTATCTGCTGATACTGATAGTGGTCATTGTTGCCTTATTTGGTGAGCGTGAGGTTTGTCCATGCCACATAGAATTGTTATTGTCTTCTTTAGTTAATGTTGTATTAAAGTATCAGGATTTTGGTCCAGGCTATGTGTTGTAGTCCTGTGACTTAGATACTCACTTATTATTTATATATGAGGTATTTCAGTTAGTTGTATTGCAATTCACATATAGGCAGTATTTTATGAAATTGATTAAGTAATCAAGTTGACTAAGGTTAATGAAGTCATAATTGAATTAAAGAAAAAGTTATTCCACATTTTAATTAAGTGTGGCTTAATACGATAGTATGTTAACAATCCGGGTTAACACGGGCTGTTACACCCTATACCTATTCTTTTTTTTTTCTTCGTCTCTGATCTCTGCGCGGAAGCATTATGCGATTCATCGACTAATCACCATTTGAAATTATTGTATTCGATTCCATCCAATCGAACAATCAACAAAGTTCTTTTTGTTTGATTAACTTTATAGGAAAATGGGTAAAAGCATGGAAGGGTATCTGCAAATGTAAATTAGCTTGGTCTTGAACTGAAAAAGAAAACCCAAAGAAACCACTGAAGGGTTTTTAATGCCTGATGATCTCGCATAAGATTCCAATCATGCTCCACAAAGACAAGGGTATCTCCAGATGTGAATAGGTATATGTAATGAAGCAATTTATAATACCTTCCCTATTAATATATAATTCAATAATACTGTAAAAACTTGATTAAAATAATAATAAGAGATGGGTTGCTTTATTTGTAATGAAATAATTCTATGAATCAATTGCAACAAATCGAACAAAAAAATTGCAGTACCTTTTCCTCATAAAATGGCTTAATACCCCTTTTCCATGCTTCTTTTGATCGGAAAGAACTGTCACTACCTCCATTCCACGATGAATGCGACAAAGACAACAACAAAAAGTTCGATAATAGGTATTACTGTGTATCGTGTTCGCTTGTAGTTCAAAAAAAATAATATAGGTATCAAGAGATTAGAAGGATGTGTCCGGATCGCAGAGAGAAATGGGAGGAGAGAGAAAGGGTGTGGGAGGAAGTGAGGAGAGAGAAAGGAAAAGGGGTTATTTTATTTCGCAATTATGGACCGTTGGATTAGATTGTAATCCAATGGTGATGAAAAAGGTAGGCAAAAGGTAGGCAAGAAGGGAGCAGATAGAATAACCTATTCGTATAAATATAGGATAAAGGATTTCTCCAGTCACCTGAGATAAAGTTATCTCCAGTGAGCTCAAAATGACGTTGTTTTGAGGCGGAAATCAATGTATTTTATAATTATAATATATTGCGTAGTTATATTAGTCTTTATCATTATAATTTTGTTAATCTTATAACTCAAAACGACGTCATTTTGAGTTCACTGGAGATAACTTTATCTCCAATTACTGGAGAGAGATATTTTTCCCATAAATATATAATTCGAAATAACAAGTTTATCATTTTAATAATGTTCATAACTTTCTTTCTACTTCGTCGATAAAATAATTAGGGAATTTATTTCTCAATAAATCTTATTTTACTACTTTTTCCAAACAAATTACGTACAACTCGCTCATTACTTTTTTTTTGGTACATTACTTTTTTTTTCTTGTTCGAATTAAGTTTTAGTTTTACGCCATCGAATGTGATACATCAATTTGTTCCGTCATTTTCATGTCATATTTCCTGTAAACTTTTTAGCGTAGACTTCTCATCAGATGTATTGTTTTTTTTGTCTTAATTGACTTTTGTTTTGGTCATTAATGACTTAGTTGTACCTCCCAATTTGGACCACAAATTCACGAAAGCTTTACTATGATCGTGAAAACCAATAATGTAAGGATGATAAGTTTTTTGCACGATCCCTTAACATGAATAAGATATAGATGATTCATTTTCAAATCGTGTTATGTTGTATTAGCATAAATTAATATAAAAAAATTATGTTGTGTTACATGTTATCCACAAAGACAAAATTGATGTGTTAATATTTTTATAAGTTACTTGAGTCTATCTTATTTGTCGTGTTATGTTAACCTATTTAATAAATGGGTAAAGTGTGTATTATTTTAAAGGATGTAAGGTTTTATCATTTTAAGAGAGAGAATGAGATAGATAAATGAGGAGAGAGAGTTGACAAAAAAAAATAAAAGTGTGCATCCCACCTCTTTGTGAGAGTGAAAAGATATAAGTTGTGTCATTTTAAAGAATAAATATTTTTCCCTTAATAAATATATATTTTTAGGTTGATAATTTATTTATGTCATTAATAATTTATTTATGTCAACCCAAATTGTCACCCTAATGTCCCGTTCATATTGATTTAAAGAACTATTTAAATCCAAAATCTTAATATGTTGGGTGATGCCTTTTTAATGGTTTATATTATCTTTTGAGCTTTTATTTTAATTCTATCAAAAAATGGGGACGATGAGGATCGAACTCGTAACCTTGTGATAACTTAAGGTTAAGCTCTAATATCATGTACATAACTATTTCAACTCAAAACTTTAAAATGTTAGATGAAGGATGTTGGGTTAGGCCTTTTTAATGGTCTATATTGTTCTCTAACAGATTGAGATCAAGTTAAAAATTTTAATTAAGCATTGGCTATAAAATCCCGCAACATCAATGTCACTATCTGGTGTAAGAAATTTAACGGGATCTCAGCTTTATATGCACATAAACGTTTTTAGAAGAGAAATTTACACAATTAAAGACCATTTAATATATAAGGTCAGTTTTTCCAGCAGAACTGCAGAATGAATTGCCTTCCTTTGGGGGTGGGTTCATGAAACTGATCCATCACCTGTAATTTGCATACAAAAGGTTAAGATATTGTTAATCTACCCCACATTCTATTATACGTTCGAGCAATAAAATAAGAGATAGGATATTATTACTATCAATTACAGTGTGACTACAATATCACTGTTAGTTTGTTTCACCGTTAGATCAATTATGTTGATGCAATAGTTCTGATTTAACTTTCTTAAAATCTTCTTTCTTCTCCTTATATTTAATATTTCATAGTTATTTATGCCTTTGTATGATTATCTTTTCCCATATTTAATGCTTTCATATTAAATATGCAAAATCATATCCATACAAAGGTGAAAATAAATATAACCATTAAATCAACATAATCGATCTAATGGTGAAACAAACTGGTAGGTAGTTGTTAGTACTAAATTATATATATTTATATTATATTATTTTATGTTATTTAAGTGTCTTTGGGATGTTAATTAGTGTTTTTGCAGGTAAAGTAAGCCCAATTGAGTTAAGTAAAGACCCATGTAAAAAATAAAGGTAAGAAGTAAAAATGATAATATTTGGCTTTTTACTTACCTATTTTATTTATTTTTTATCTTCAGCTAACATGAAAAAGGAGGGAGCAAATCCGGACCGATGGATTAAAAAGAATTGGACGGCTGTGATGAAAGGAGGCTTTTCTGATGGTTTTGAAGAAAGAAAAAGAGGATATATCAGAGGGAGATAATAGATATTAGTCATTAGAAAAAAAGATTTAGAAAAATAGAAAAGGTCTTCTCTGAGTTTCTTTCTTTCGTTCGTTTTACTTTTGCTTTGAGAAACACTTCTGGGTTTTCTTTTCTGTTTTTGTGGGTTCTTGAACGCGAGCATCTTCGTCCAACATCCTTGATCTTGGAGTGCCTTGACAATGCGTCTTCAAGGGAGAGGAATCACGGATCTGCATGCGAAGCGGTCGGTCTCGACATTCCTGGAGATTGTTCACTGTAGATCTAGTTTAGGGTCCTTGATGTTTGAAGGACCGAATCTTTTCTGAATATTGGTAATGTTTGTTCTTTACGTTTCGGATTTGTAGTAGTTCTGATAATGGATTTCTAGTTCTTTTCTTTTCTGGGTATGATTGAATGATTGGGTGACTATTTCTTGAAGTTCTTCGTTATTGTTTGTGTTTTCTCATTTGATTGATTCTTTTAAACCTTTCAACTCAAGAGATTCATGGGAATGAAACTTGAGTTTCTCAACAGAAACAATTTGGGAAATGCGTTTCTGTTAAGAATCGATTGAACCCCTTTGGATTAGGGATAATCAAGGGTGATTCCTGATAATTTTCTAAAAAGATTTGGGAACCTTTGGAAAAAGATCTTCTTGAATGTTAATGTTGATTCTGGGAAGTTTCAATTAAACTAGTTGTAGTACTTCGGAAATTGAGATAAACTCGCTGTAGCTTTGAACGGAAATTTGCAGGAATGCAAATATTTTTTGTGTCATCCATGATTTTAACATACTCAGAAGCCTTTTTACATTGATAAATACTTCTTTACTTTTAGATCATATTTTGATAGTTTATTAAGAATACAAAAATTCTCTTTTTACCAATAACCCAATTAAATTCCAATTAAAGAATTCTTAATTCAGATTAATAGAAAGAAAAATAATTCAACCTGTTCCCTGAGAACGATAACTCTTTTCTTTGGAAAATATACCTTTCAACAGTAGTGATATTGGTAATAACAATATCTTATCTCATAAATAAACTATAACACTTAGCCACAAGCCACCCTTCCCCATCAACTTTCTTTCATTACCTTAATAATCATGTTCCCTTTGATCTTTTCACTCTATCTTTTCCAAGACATTTCACTCTTATAGCAACTATGGGAACTAGGACAAGCATATTTACAAGACAAAGTTGGTTGCTATATTAAGCAAACTATCTTGTGAGTACTCAACCTTCCTCCAATAATTTGATGTGCAAGATGGGGGTAGTAACCAAATTGATGTTCTCTTTTCATTCAAGAAAGGTAATAGATAATTAAAAAAGTGGGTGACATGGGGTGGGGGCATACAGATTGCACTGCAAAAAAAGACACTGTGATGTCTTATCCTTCATTGAGGTTGAAGTTAACCCAAACTTGAAATGAATGAGGTGAATATAAACATCCCATCAAACAAATTGTGCCGTGAAATGGTGGCAAACTTTATCTGCACAAGGAAGATGTCTCTTATGAATGGCATGAAATTGTGTTCTCTTTTGTTGCTATTTATTGCATCATACCCATAAATGGCTATAAGAAAAATGTTATACCTATGGCTATGAGACGTGTCATTCTCTTGAATATGGAAAGATGAATCAGAAGAGCATTCCAAGTTCCCAAAAAAATAGAAGTGCAAGGTGAAAAGTGAAAACAAGAAAAGAACGATGATGAGGAAATATGTTAATATGTGTGGTACAATTATCTTCATTAAATTTCTCATTGATGCAATTTTCCACATTAAATATCAAAATGTCTAATAAATTTATAACACTATGAACTTAAATTATGTTAATTAAAAGCTTTTAAATAAATGTAAAAAAAAAAAAAAAAAACGTATTAGAGATGTAATAAGATGATAAAAGCAGACAAAACAATGCCACTAGACGAAAGTGGTTGATAATTAAAGCATAGAACTTTTGGATGTGGTTGACAATGTGGATTGGTAGTGGAAATGTAATACACACTCTTAATGGACATTCAAAAATGCACGATCGGTGCTTTCTTCTTTCTAGTTGTCCTTTGTTTTTCCAAAGTGACATTTTTGAAGTGACTCTTAAATCCCCTCTTTATGTTAACCGTTCATATGAAATAATAAATGCATGAATTGAATGCTTTGATATTTCGTATGCAATTACAAACTGTTCTTTTACCCTTCCTATGTAGATGCTATATATTTCTTCTTCTCTTTTATCCTTTTTCGCTCCATAATTTTATTTATACATCACATTTTTATATCTTTTCTTTTTTCAAAAGTAAAAGATAGGAAAGGAAAAGGGTAAAAATGGAGTGTATGAATAACTTTATTTTTTTCTTCTTTGTTATTTTCATGATTTGTTCACTGCTAATAACTCAAGTTATTGATGAAAATGCTACCATCTCAAACTTCTAAATTTTGAAGTCATGAAATACAATAAATGCTTAAGCTTTTGCTTGCCAATGAATCTTACACTAATTCCCATAAACTTGTGCGTTTGGTATACGAGAAATTTTGTTTATTGTTGGGAATTTTTTTTTTCAGGAATATGGTATGAAATTTTTTTTTATGAATAACTTACTATTTTAGTGCAAATAAAAAAAAATCCTTGGGAACCCAAAAATCAACCGGAATGGATCATCTCACGTGAAAAAGTGGTCATATGTCATGGCCACTTATTGATGATGAGATGAGATGAGAGAAAAATGTATAATTTTTAAATGAATAACTGTGATCAAATAACATGACCACTTTTCCACATGAGATGATCTATTCCCAGAATCAACACATAAAAGAGTACACTTACCTAAACACAATTACATACACATCACCTCACATATGCAGAGTTTTCACCATCTGATTATACTAGTTATTTTTTTGCAAATTTATATTTTGATTCTGCCACTTTTCCGGATGCAAAGTGATGTACTTCATAGAGAAGTGCAACTACCATTTTTCCACATAAAAACTTGAAAATATCAAAAAGTTACAACGAGTTTTTCTTTTTTGTTTGACAATGTGGGTGAAGAAATGACCAATTTAAACAACATAATCAATAGGGAACATAATGTTACTTTGAATTAATCTAGGTCCAATTTTGTACCTCTTAAGCAATCTTCAGCTAGCAGAAGCAGGGTAGGGACTATTGGTTGGAACCTCAATTGCAGAAGAAATTTCCCTATTCTTTCCACTGCAATTGTTTCCCAATTGCAGTTCTGAAACACAAGGAATTGCATTTGCATCTTTCCCATCAACACCATGATCATAGAGAAACCCTTTGAACACATGGCCACTAATATGAACCGTGGCCAAATACGCAACTTCATCTTCACCATTGCCAATAGCAGAGACTCTATGGCACCTAAACACAGCAGGTGCACGAACATGACCTGGTAAACACTGCTTGAAGCCAGCATCTGCAATTCAAGAGAATCATTTCAAATTCAACCACCGAATTTCAGTGCACAATTTCATATGGTGCTCATTTTGGTCATCAATTATAACAATATCAATTTATACTATCAAATTACTCCAATTAGTTTTAATAGTACAAAATTGAATGCATATAATAAGGGATAACAAATTTAATATTCCATTATAAATAAAGGACCAGTGTGACATCTAACATATTTGTTTTTTTTTTCTTGAGTTACCCGACCCTAATTATCTCTTTGAGACCCTAATTACCTCTTTGAGGCGAGTTGGCTCCCTCCGGTATTCCCACAAGCTTCGACTCTTTGAGCCGGCTACGAGACTAATCCGGAGTGCGGGGTCAATGATGGCTAAAGGTCAATACATTCAGTAGGAATCGAACCCACTACTGCAAGTAACCAATTGGGTTCTAACATATTTGTTTGACAAGGAAAATAGGAAGAGAGAGAAAAATGTTGAAAATGAAAACACCTTGGTGACAAAAGCTAGAAGCTAAGTTATTTGGTGTGTTACCATTAGAATTGGAACTAGGAGAAGTGGCAGTGGCATTTTGTGATGACCCCACTAAAGTTTTTGGCCTCTTGGTTCCAGAAGAACCACCTTCACCCAGGGCAGCACCACCACCACCACCGGCAACCACCGCTATCTCCCGCTCCCGCCGGCGAATTGAAGGAATCCACGTGCTCTTCACGTGAGTGTTGCAGTCATATCCACGTCCCTTGCAACAAGTCCTGCATCTTCTAAAGATGCAATCTTTCTTTGCCCTGTTACCACAATCTTGACACACTCTGAAGTCAGCACCATAAACCCCGTTTTCTTCATTCTCCATCCCAAGCTTGTGGCTTTCATCAACATCAACGTTGATCACACCCTTTTTTGGAGGATTCACTTCTGGGCACATCGTGAGGTTCCAATAGTTATTGTTGTTGTTGCCACACTCTTGAACATCATTGTTTTGAGGCTGTGGCATGCAAGGAGTGGCAGTTAAGAGTGGAAAAATGCCAAAACCAACACTGAGAGAAGCTGATGAAGGAAGAGGGAGGTTTGAACTTTGATCTGCTGAAATGGGTTGGCCATGGTGTTGGTGTTGGTGTTGATGAAGAGAAGGGGTTGGAGCTATGAGAACTAGGTCTCTAAGGCCTAACATGCTCATTGGAACAAGTTACAAGCTCTGAGATTGAGTTTTTTGTTTATTGGGAAAAGGGTGTTGTGTTCTTTATCTGATTCAGTTGTAGTTGAATGTTTAGATCTTATATAGAGACAATGAAAACAGAACCTGAGTTTCCATTTTTTGATGCAAATGTGTGAACTATATTTTGAATTTTTAAAAGAAAAATAGAAAAAGGTAAAAGTAATTGGGAAATGTTATATTTACTACCTATTTTTTTTTTACTATTTCTTATTATCAAATCTTAACCGTTGATTTCCGTCAATCTAATGGTTATACTTTATTGTAGATTAATAATTATGATCTCATAAATTACAACCGTTAAATTGATAAATTAACGATTAAGATTTAGTAGTAAGAAGTAATTACTAACTATTTTCACAAAGTAAAATATGTGATCCGAACCCCGAGGGAGCCACGGGTTCAAATCCTGCCTCAAACAAATTCTTGGAAAATCTTTGAGGATGTGTCTCCTCCTCGGTTGGAGGATTAGTCTCATCCTTCCTCCGGTAGCGAAGCTCAATGCACCCGCTATTCCAATGAAGGGCTAATCTACAGGGTCGTACCCCGAGGACAAAGTGATCGGAGGAGATTGAATGAGATACCTTCGAGTTATATATATATATATATATATATATATATATATATATATATATATATATATGTGAGCTGATTTATATTTTGATTAGTTGCATTGAGAAAGGGTGATTTTTTTTTGGGTACCAAGGGCTCTCTACTGCTACAGGTTCTGACACTGAAACTCCACTAACAGATTCTTGGATTGGTAAGGATGTGTAATTATTATTGAAATATGTGCTACCAAGCAATTTTTTTGTGGCTGCATTTGTAGGTGAAGGCCTATGTTTCTTCTTGCACGTTTTTGTTTTGAATTCATTTCTAGATAAGAGTCATTATGGCCAATGTTTTGTTGCAAATGGAAGAAAGAGAACTAGGAAAAAGCTAAAAAAACAAAATAGGCTTTCCATTTTGAGATAACAGAAACAGCTATGATAAGTAAACTGATTTGGTGTTTTTTTTTTTTTTTTTTTTTTGGGTAAAAGAACTGATTTGGTGTTTTATTCTTGAATTTTCTTTCATATTCCCTGAAATACCCATTTATTTAATCTTGTAATACTTGTATAATTTTCAGAAAAATATATATATATGTATATATATGTATATATATATAGAGAGATTGGAAGAAGAATTTTTTGGCCTCCACATCACCCATCATGTGACGGAACTTAGATTTTAATGGGCTTAAATGTTTTAATCTATTCAAGCCAACGTGAATTGACATTACATGAATGATGTGATGGAAAATAATTTTGTTCCCTAATAAAAAAATACGGTTCTCATTTTCATCTTTTATAAAAAAAAACTCATATTAATTTTTTTTTGAGTGATTAAATTGTATCTTAATTGAATTTCTGAGAAACCATATTTTCAAAGAACTTAAATTGTAGAGGATCAAAAGTAGACTTTTTTTTGTAAGAGATGAAAATGAGGATTGTGTTTTTTGTTAGAGGCAATTAA